>SMGT01016480.1:443019-461534 GCA_004794575.1 Lanistes nyassanus | reverse complement strand
ACAACCGGACTATCTGCAGCTCTCATGCCACCAGGCCATGCTGTAGACGTATAGCTGGCTGATTTAATAACATACAGTGTGTGGTGTCCGTCCTTCTGTCTCTGGGAGTTTATGTGAACATAAAATTGTATCGCTGAAGGGAACTGTGCATATATGCATACCTGAACGCGTCGGAAGAACTCGTGTAGTAAGCTACGGCACTCTGGCCATCATACGACCAAACGACAGAGCTTGGCTCACCCACCACGTACTGGAGTACGTTATCCAAACTGACTTGACACACCTGTAACAGTTGAGGGACATACAACAGCTCCATATTTTTTCCAGACAGCAGATCGCTACGTACATAGTTTGTAGACAGCACGGGTGTCATTTGCAGTGCCAGCCACTAAGGAATGAATGGGGTCACTCTATTCCTGGTCATTCATGTATATGTCGTCACAACCACAGCTAAGGTGACGATATATGCGTAGGTGGAAACTATTATCACTGTATTATTTATGATTTTTATGCTTATCTCACAGCACACCGTGGCACGAGCCCCCATCCACCTACAATCTCCTCACAACAAAAGGAATACAAGAAACTCCGTAATACAGTGACAGAAAAGAAAATATTATTTACAGATACGGAGTATTTACAGAATGAACAATAACCTAGGCTCATTGACAGAAGATGACTCCCGGACTTTCTTTCTGGAAAGCATGCGTTTCCTGCCATCACTTGCTGTACTATCATAACAATGAAGACACCTCTTTCAACTGCGCACACACCATGACCACGCGTAGGACACATACCACACTTTCACAAAGAAATCTGTTCTCATAAAAAGGGGCGCCCCTCTCTGTTGTCCTGGAAGACTGACGCCACAAAGTCCTCTTGACTGTTCCTTGCTAGAACCAGATTCCTATCACGGATCTCCCCTCTTGTCCTTTTGCCTCTGGACACAGCCTACTGAGAGACGCAAGCTCTCTCGCTGATTTTGCAACAGCCACTGCGCTGTACAATGATTCTGGGTCGACTTCGACCTCTGAACTCGCTCTCCTATAGTTCAGTTGCAGGCAGCCTCCCTTTTAGGCTGGATCTTTGCCTTGTGCTTTAGACAGCTGTCTGTCCACGATCCCTCGATTTCCCACAGCAGAGGAACAGGTGCATGAGTCACACCAATTTTCGGGGAACGCCACAACTCCTCCGAAGAGTTCTCCGAAGACACCTCTCTTCAAAGCAGATCTCCAGCAGATTTTTGACCAAAGATACCTCTCGCAGGAGTCTTGGAAAAATATGTGCTGGTCTTCCACAGGGAGATTTGGCAATAGATAACTTGACTTGGTTGGTTGGTTATTTAAAAGGACAGTGGTTCCACATCGCGGTGATTTCGCGCTATGGGGGGGGGGGAAGGGACGGGGTCCTATTACTAAGCTATGCACTGAAAGAACCACCAGACTGATAGCAGCAGTAAGATGGCCGTATGGCCAGTGCAGACAGGCAGTTGTGCGGGGAGAACGCAAATGTAGTTTGGACAACGTGCAACTCCAGGAAATAATCCTTTGCCACACCTGGATTCGAACCACACACCTTCCATCTGCTAGTCCGCATGTCTACCAACTGAGCTAACCAGGCCCAAAGATAACTTGGTTTTCTACGCCAGTCCTTTGATTCAAACCTTTTATTCGTACGTTTTTGCATTCACATACACGTGGTCATCGAGATAGTTACACACATCAACCAGTTAGGACAGAGACAGCAGAAGCCACATCCTGCATCAACTACAAGAACACACCCCTGCGGACACCTCGAGTGGACATAGCTACTCTCCGCCCCCTGGCAGTTCACATCTCCTGTCTACAACGAGCCCCTGATGGTCGACAATATGGGTTAACAGCTTCCTTTTTATGCGTAATCTCCCCCTACTTAATTAACCCACGCCTGATCAGCCTAACACCTGGTCTAGGGCTAAGGTTAGGGTTAGGGTTAGGGTTAGGGTTAGGGTCCCATCCCCAGCCATGGCCCCCAGCGTCAGTAACACCTCGCACCTTCTTCCTAGGGCCAGCATGTTGACTAGAAGTTCGAACAGGGACCCTCTGACACCTAACCCGAGCTGGTGATGACATGAGCGAGCTAGGTGGGGGCTTGAACAAGGGGATTAAGGACTTAATTAAGGCAATAGGGATGTGGACTGGTCACACCTAGAAGCTATGGTGAAATCTCTTTGACCCATCAGACCCCCAACTCGTGACAGTACGCATGTATACTGATGCCATGTGTATTGCAGACTGTAGGAAAGGCCCTTAAAACATTTTGTTATTCGACTTAGTTGAACTGAGAGTCTTTGCATTCATATTCCAGCTGACGTCTGCAGAGCGCGGGAGACTGGAGAGCTATACTTGTCTCACGCTAAATGAAATCCTTTAATTTGTTTCTTTATTTTAGTAGTGTGAAAATAACATGTTCATTGTTTTTTTTTCAAAGCACAGTGAGCCTGTCCCTGAGGCGGGGTGGTGGCGGGCTATACAAATGTTATGATGCGTAATCTCCCCCTGCTTAATTAACCTACGCCTGATCAATGATGATGATGATGATGACGATGATGATGATGATGATGATGATGATATATCGTCGTCGTCGTCGTCCTCCTCGTGCTCATCCTCAGAACATTTGTATAGCCCGCCACCACGCCGCCTCAGGGACAGGCTCACTGCAAGTTGCTTCTGTTACTTTATACTGCCGTCATACTCTTTTGTATTATACCCACAACACAGTATTTTCCTTGTCACAGTTGCTCTTGGTATTATAAGACAATCACTACGGTTGTTACCATAGAAAATAAGGAGGCATTGATAGGTTGGAGATATTCAATCAGCGCACTAAGATCAGATCGAAATTCAAAACAATAAGGGTTTGAAAGATCGGGAAAACATTACTTTTGTTGTGCACACGTTAGGCAGAGAAAACATCTTACCGCAGCGTTTTGGCAAGCACCTTCGGTGAATGGACTACAGGGATTGAAAGAATACTTGTAGGAGTCGTCCCCTTGCACGTCTTGAAAACTGTGGCGTAGAATTTTTCAAAACGTTTTGAAACTGTCATTTACAAGCAGGCATAAGACGAACAAACAAAAACGTCAATGCCATACTGGTGTTTACGTCACCTTGACAAACAAACACAAAGAATGTATCAATTAAATGGAATACGCATCTGTCTGCCGTCAAGTTGGATATTGCCCAGAAAAATGCTGCACAGTTGCATATATAGCTTTCGTCTGATTTGTACAGACACAGGCAACACACGCTAACACATACACAAACGCACGCGCTCGCACACATACACACTACAAATCTAGAAGAAGAGAGGAGAAAGGATGATAATGTAAACATCTTCTTCGCTTTATTGACATGCGATAACTTTAAGTGAAATGGCTTCTTAGTGCAAGCTCATGTAGTGCAAAAACACGACATGTTGCCATACGATGATTCACATTACATTAAATGGCTTCTTGATGCCTACCGGCGTCACTACAGTAGACTGCGCAGTCAGGTGCCTTTCTGCAAAATAGCCGTTTTCTCTATCATCAGCGATAATTGATAGGCCAGTACATTAAAATTAAAACAGCTATCTTCTGGATGCGCGCTAATACAGAGGGAAGTACCGTGTGGCAGTATGACATATTTCGATAATGGGACATACCACAGCTAGAGGCCTCTATCAGCAGTCTGATTATAACCTATAACTTGCACGATCGCTGTCACCTGAGCCATGGAAAATCTGTTCGGACACTGTTCGAGAACAGTAATCGGTCCGCGTCATATGCCAAAGTGTGTGTGTGTGTGTGTTGGGGTGAAATTGCTTGCGTATCGTTTATAGCCAATATATATAATCATTCATAGCCTTTATATGAAGGTACAATTACAGTCTTTGTATGAAGGTACAATTACTCAGCCGTTATGTCAAGGTGTTGGGAAATGGCACTGCATAAATTGGGGGAGAATACTTTATGAAAACACCTACGGGTGGTATAGATCGGTGGTGACTTTATTCAGAGACATTTCCGCGAGAAGAGATGGTGACACTGCTAAAAAATAAATGCCTTTACGAGTAACGCAAGATAGACGCATGTTTCCATTTTCTTGAACGCATATTTTCGCGCAGTTTAGTGGATGAATTTAAACCAGTATCTTCCAGTAAATAAGGTAATCCCCAAGTGTTGACTGGGAAGTTTTAAAGACTGTTACTGTTATGCCCCCTTTTTTCCGGGTCTTCTATTGGCGGTAAGGGCCTTCCCTCTTCGATACCATCTTCCTCCTTCCAGCTCTGACAACGATGACACAAAATGAAACTATTTCTCGATAATAAGATAATGATAACACGAAGTGTAAAAATTGGCAGATTGTAAGGCAGCGATAATACTAAGGGAAAAATGAAAATGTGGATTCTACGAAAACAGAGCCAAGTAAAAACAAGGTGGTGAAGATATGTGAAGACAAGTAAACCATTGGCGAGAGCTCAGAGCTTTAGATAGAACTGGTGAACTGCTGATAAGACTAGTTATAATGATACAAACACTTCAGTGCTAATAGCTACTTCACCATGATGGCTGTGGTGTGCAATGATAACAAGTTTACCAAGACGACGATGATGAAGACGACTATCTTTAATGATTTCCCTATATGCTATAGTGATACACAGTAAATGTTGACATGTTACTGGGTCTTACTAAGGTGTGCCGTCAGTCTTGCTGAGGCTGGACACATCAATGACGCGACCATCGTCCAGCGTACAGCTGCATCCGTCAGAACCAACGCACTGCATCGTCTGGCCTGTTGCCACCCTCGCCACCTCCAGCACAACCACGACCAAAGTTAAGAACGACGACGAATTCAGCGACGCCTGAACTTTTCGCGACGACATTCTGTGGGAAGCGGCGTTGACGCTATAGGAGCATTGGGTCACAGGCATGAATACGATGGCGAAGTGTTGCCTGAAAAAAAGCGCTGCGATAATTGTAATAATGGCGATAAGGTATGGACACGTGAGTCTTTGCCGCCCTTATTATCGTGCACTTGCACTAGTGCACACACCTACACTTTTTTGCGTATCAGACCTAGACACACCGGGCACAAAATGCACCAATAGGTCCACACAGGAAGTATACACGTGAGTGCGTACATGCATACACACATACCCGCGCGCACACACACACACACATGCGCGCGCGCCAAATAAATCAAAGTAAAATATAATCTCATGCTCACGATACCGTCTATCCACGGTTCGATCAAGAGAGAAACTGCTTGGGTTCGGAGTCCAGCATTCTAATCACTATACAGGCTATTATTCGCTTCCCCAACTTTTAATTAGTTATCGAATATTCACTGTTCAGTATTACGTGGAGGTGGGTACCAGTATAGGAAGCCGCATCTGTACGCCACACCTGTATTTTTATACAGGTATAACGGCAGTACGGATAAGACGGGTTTCTTCAAAGCAAAGCAAAACAAACAAAAAAGCCCCTGTCAACGAAACATATTTAAAGCCGTGTGCATGTGCGTTTGTTTGTGGGCGTGCTTGCACGCGTACGGGGATAAGAGAGAGAGGAGAGAGAGAACCGAAAACCAAAGTTAATGCTAAATAAATAACCATTTTGTTAAAGTCCTTACTAGCAGAACCAAACAGCATGGGATAGGGTCTGCTGGTGCTGTGATTTTTCTTGCAAATTAGCTCGAGAACAGAAATCTCCCTACTCACTGTCTAATTTGGAAATAGCGCACGTCACCACCCCTCGAGTTACCTAGGGAGGGGAAGTTGCCAGGTCAGTGGGGCGGAGAGCAGGTGACGTCAGCAGGGGTCTCTGGCACAGCTAAGCCGGCTATTGCAACTTAGGTCTGACTGAGCCCATAAAAGTGGTAGCTCAGCTATGCTTCAGGGAGTGGCACATCGGTCCCAGTGAGGGGCAAATCAGTCACGGGAGAGAGGGGCGACACTATAGAAAGAGAGCTAGGCCGGTGCTAAGTGTACTTCCTGACGTATCCCGGTGAGCTGGGGACCAGTAAACCGTGTCGAGTGAGTGAACAGCTCGTTTAAAAGCCAGGTGAAGAGACCTGTTGTGCATGTCGACTGAACGGCCCGAGGGACTGAAAGAGACCGGCGTGCAGCTTACTCAGAAAGGTTTAGACATCAGCAAGAGATCTGCATGGGGAAACCCCTCCCCCCAGTGGACATCGCATTGTGAATGCAGGAAGGAGTGTGCTAGTCATAATTGCCCTCCCTTTGTTGAGACGGTCAGTGTGTGTAGAGTAAGTTCGTACCACCTGAGAAGAAGGCAGAAAAATCTGTTCAACGTAACAGCAAACCAATTACTGTTGAACTAGTGTTGTTAACTATAGCCACCGCCTGTCAGTGCTATGAAAGCAAAGGGACGGACATTGTTCCTAACAGAAGAACGGCTGTAACGTCCAGCGAGGCAGAAGAACTGTTGCACTTCTGACACTCGTCGCTGTTCCAGTACAAGTTCCGAATTCGTCAGATTGTTCCTGCATGTGCCAGGATTACTATGTGTTGTAATAAGCGCATATATTGTGAACGGACATTCATCCTGTGAATAGTTTTCAAGGATTGAACACCTCTCGTCGCGGGTGTATTTATGTAAGCACTTTGTGCTAGTGATGTTGTAGTACAGGGTTCATTTGGACTGTCTCCGGACTTTGAAGTGAAGATTTCCTGGACATTTCCCGTCCCACGAGAACTAGCGATGCTGTAATTATTTCTTTGATGTGAATAGTGTATGATTGACACAGGTACGTGTACGAATGCTGATGCCAGCGTGTCAGTGCGAAAGTGTATGTTATTAACGTATGTCGATCTGTCAACGTCAGTAGAACAGCCTAAATAATCGTACACCCGTTTTTCAGTACTTGTAAGTAAATAAATAACTGCTTGTTTTGTTACACGGTCGCTATATTTCTTTGGATTGTAGAGATAGTTGCTGGCTTTGAGCTTGTGGCTCCGAACTATAACGAAACTGGGAAGTGTAAACAGAAAAATAGAAACAGAAAACGAAGAACAGCCCTTATTCTTGGCTTAACGCAATAGAGATTTTCTGGCGTAAAAGTCTCATTTCCCGCAGATAAATTTATGTAGCGGGGCTTATGCGCTGAGCCAAAGAAGGAGGGGGGGGGGTATTTGTTGCTTAACGTCCAGTCGCAAACTATGTGCACATCAGGACGGTGTTGCTTAGACAAAGTTTACGTGCTGACACCGGACCAACCAGTCCTAATACTGTTTCCTGTAGAGCCAGGCGTCTGGCAGGGCAGCTACGAGATTGCCAGGGTTTATGACTCGGCCGGAATGCGAACCCCCACCCTAACTCCCACTCCTTATCCTTCCCCTAAGCCCGCCTCCTCCAGAAAAATCCTCCATCTTAACCCCGCTTTTTACACATCCGAAATTAGAGCTCGCCATTTGACTGGCTCCAGTGAGTTCGAGCTTTTACTTGCTGAACGAGCGTGCGCCTTCGGGTGTGGAGGCCAGCGACCTTGCGGTGTCTACGGAAGTACGGTTCTTATCCCCTGTTCATACATAACAGTGGACGTAAAATACACAGGGCGAATGGGGGTTACGACCACTCTTATGGCCGGAAGACCAGTTCTAAATGCTCATCCAAGCCAGCCCTGGGGTATAATTTCACTCTCTTGACTTAACGTTTGGCCGAATGTTTGATCAGTTCTGCATATCGTTGTAACACTGCCTGCACACTCCGCTCCACACTGTAAGCCCCAGTGTGTTGTAATATATTGACATTTTCTCTTAAACCGGGGGGGGGGGTATTTAGTTTAAAATAATTTTCAGCTGCACATGAGTTGTCGACCTAGTTATTGTGTTCAGAATTTGATCTTGGAAAAACTATGAGCAGTCAGAAGAAAGCACTGCGGGTTGTCTAACATGCGGGCTTAACTTCATGGCACGCGGCGTTGCGAAACGCGAACCCCAAACAGACAAGTCGCGACGCACACAAGCAGCAGACGACACACCACGTCAGGTCACCATGAGCAAGGCCCGGGGCCGGGTAGGTGACCATCAGTAATTTTATTATTTATGTATAGTCCACATCTATCGAGAATATTGCCAAACTAAAAACAGACGTAACAATTATTGTACAACGTTGAACTTACACTACCTGCAGCTATAGATCGTTCCTTGCCACAAGTACATGTCGGCATTAGTTACCAAAACTGATCAGTCGCCAATCCGCCAACAACTCCAATCACTTTCATTTTATTATATTTACGGTTGTGAAAGATCACTCTTTTTTTAACAAACCCGATTTATTTTTCGAGAGAAAAATATTTTGCGCCAAACTCCTTTATTTTTTTTTAAACCTTCACTTTGCATTCTTTTCTTAGGTCTGTCTATTTCTGCAGTCATGAGGCTTGTCATTTCATATTCCTTCTAGTCGGGGGAAAGAGCGATCGAGTTGTAAAGAAAATTTTTTTGTTGTTGTCCAGACTGGGTTTGTGAGATTGTACTATCGCGTGTCGACCGTCTGTTCGTGCCCAATCGGCTTCAGCCCTATCACTGACTGACGTATATAATGATTCTTTTGATCACGCACGTATTCTAGCTACTGCATATCAAGTCCATGTACAACCCCCTGCTGATAGTGTTGACCTAGGGCTTTGCGTGCTCCTGGCACATTACCATGGTGACAGAGCGCAGACTCTGGCAAACACAGCTCCTTTTGTCGTCACAGATATCGGATATATAGTGCGTGTCCATTTGGTCTGGTCCAAGACACTGTCTGCATATATAATATAGTGCCTGTCCATTGGCCTGGGCCAAGACACTGTCTGCATATATAATATAGATAATGCCTGTCCATTTGGCCTGGGCCAAGACATTGTGATCATAGCTATCAGATAGTGCGTGTCTACTTCACCTGGGACATGGCATTGGCCAAGGGCGATCACAGTTTTTGTTAGTGAGTTGTTTTTATTTTCTTAAAGCAACGATGTGAGTGGTGTCTATAATGGACCAGGCACTGTGACTAGCAGAAGGCAGGCTTTGATATTTTACCGATTTCTCGACAGCTTGACTGCAGCAGACACGTTGGAACCTCATGCATATCTTTCCTTCCTGCATCATAAAAGCCTTTTCACGACCGCCCGCATTCAGTACACACTAGGATTTCAATAAAGGCAGCAGATCTTGTGAATGTTACCACGCGCTGCTACAATAAAGTCTTATCATAATGACATTAGGGCTGACAACTGTAGCACAACTTTGGGGTTGGGGGGTTGGGGTAGAGGTAGAATTAAGATCGATCACGAACGCTTGCAGGACTACTAATTCATTCTTCCCCCGACCTCACTGTGATTGCAATCGGCGTCCTTGGGGTGGCAGGCGGTGAAGCGAAGGAATAAAGATTTATATATATATATAAGCTCAGTCTTAATATGTTTAGTTGGTTATGTCAAGGAAGAATGAGTATATTGCAATGTCTTAAACTGTTTTATGGGCAGGTTCTTCATACATCCAGTGAAGTATACGGTTTGAATTCACATATCCAGAGATCTATAAAATTCTTCATATGTCGAGAGATATCATTTTGTTCCGAAATCATGTTTTAATTCTACCTATAGCTGGGTTTACGGTCTTTAGAGCGAGCTGAGCTTTAACTGTCAGGGGTGGCTTGCGTGACCTTTCACAGCTGCATTTCCGCTCACAACTTGAAGCACAGCCTAGAGAAAGAATGATGTATATATACTTTTTGTACGCAGGTAACAAAAAGAAAGAAAGAAAGAAAGAAAGAAAGAAAGAAAGAAAGAAAGAAAGAAAGAAAGAAAGAAAGAAAGAAAGAAAGAAAGAAAGAAAGAGGTATGTTGACAGGAAAAATACGTGATGATGAGATAAATATATGTGTTTAATGTTAGGCTTATATGCGGGGAAGCGGTAAATCAATGTTTGGATAAATAAAAAGAAATTAACCAAAATTTAAAACAAAACCTGCGATGGGCGGTGAGAATAAATGAATTAAAAGTCGATCAATAGTTTGCGAATCGGTGTGCTCCATGGACCACCTCAGATACACATATATGCGTGCACGCTGAATAAACAATTATATAGATCGAATATACTGTTCCGTGGAGTGATCAGCGAGTGAGATCAGGTGGGGGGAGGGGGGAAGTTAAAGGCATATAAGGCAAGATCAAAGTCATGAGAGTTTGCTTTATATAAGTTTGTGCGGTGCCCGAGATCCTTAATAAGTCAGCAACAATTATAGTACTATTGATACTGGTAATAACGTAATTTGAAGGTTTTCCAGTTAGTGAACGGCAGTTAAATATACTTGGCTACAGTATTCCTAATAAGCTGCTTTTGGCTGTGCGACTACGATTGTTGCTCGGAGCACATTTTTCTACAATGATTTTTTTCTGCCCTGGTTCGCGAAAATTCCGTGAAAACAACCGCTGAGTTTACACCTGACTAGTGCGAAGAGGTATTGCTGGATCCGACCCCGCAACTCGCCCAATGCTCTACGAACACTCTTTTGAGGGAGGCAAGAGAGATCGTTGTAGTTTTAACAATGTCTTTCTTAAGTAGCCGCATGTAGTTGTCGATGCTATCGTAAAACAACACTGAATGAAGGAAAGTTATTTAGAACCAGCACAATCACTGCCATCATGTTAAACAGCCGCATAATGATCGTGTGGGTATGTTTCAGTCGAGCGCTAAAGGAAAGGACAAGCAGTCGAAAGGAAGACATGTAAGTAGCCTCCCTTGAGAATTTTTAGCGCCATGAGAACGTAAAAAGTAGATAACTATGGAAACCAGCCAAGGCTTTCAAGATGACGTCGAAAACAAACGTGAGAAGCAGAGTTTCCAAAGTAACTAATCCAAACATTACTCAGTCCAAAGAAGCTGTTGGAGGCTCCCAACCAAGAAAGGTAAGGAACCAACTGATGTTGTCTCACGTTGTTCAGCGAGTGGGCTTACTCGAACTGTTTCGGAACATACTAGTACATATAACATCGATAATTGATGTTACACTGTTAGTCAACAGTGGTGTCGTGTGGCATTTAAAAATTATTAAACAAATAGATTTTTAAAAAATTCGCTGGTCTCAAGTTTTTGTACTTATACGAACTTGAGACCATCGAATTTTTTTTACAACTATTTCATTAATAATTTTTAAATGCCACACTGTGACATGGCGTGGAATACAAGAATGACGTGAATATAAATTTCTACATAGTACATGTACTCGAGTGCGCATCGCGCAAGACACTCCAGGCAACAACAATGTTAAATTACAAATTAAACGATCGATGGAGGTCTAGACTAACAACTATTAGTATAAGTATGAATATCGCAGTTTTCGATAATTTTAAAGGATGGTGTATGTCTATAATATGCCAATACAATGATTCAGTGGAGATAGGAACCCAGACCGAGATGTCAAAAGACTACATCAAACTTCTAGAGGAATGCATTAACACTTAACAGCCTCACAGGACAACTGCTCACCCAAGAGAAAAACTTTCAACATATAAATTTACTTTGGATGCCTTTAAAGGAGACCACTTCAGATCTTGTATACTATACTGGTCTGGAGTCCTTTGATGCCTTGGAAGAACTTTACCTGTTTATAGAACCATGCATACCCTAAACAGCTCCATCACGGAGACTGCTTTCAGAATGGGAGATGCTGATGTTGACACTTATCTGCTTGCGGCTCAATACACCCCTTCAGCACCTGGCACATGTTTGGTGTGTCTCGTTCTACAGCATACAATGTCTTCATGGAAGTGATTCATATTCTTTATGCTCATCTTGAGCCTGTCATTATATGGCCTGAATGAGAACAGCTGCGAATGACACAGCCAACATACTTCAGAGAGGCTTTCGGAGGTAGAGTTGCTGTTGTTATTGTTTTGAATTGCTTATAGAGCGGCCATCAGATCTGGTTGCTCGGGCTCAAACTTTTTCTTTTTACAAACACCACAGTACAGTCAAGTACTTGATAGGAATCGCACCTCATAGTGGTTTGTCATTCTTGTCTGTGGGTTGGGGTGGCCATACAAGTGATAAATACTTGGTAGAGCACTGTTCATTCTTGATGCATCTAGTTCCAGGTGATATTGTTCTAGCTGACAGGGGATTTGACATTTCTGAGGCAATTGGGGTTATGGGAGCAGAGCTGAAAATACCTGCATTCACAAGAAGCAAGAATCAGCTCTCTGGTTATGATGTTGAATCCACAAAGATGCATTGCCAATTTAAGTATTCACATAGAACGTGTAATTGGAAGCTTGCGCTGCAAATTTACTTTCCAGAATGCTACTTTGCCTCTTGATCTTGTCACCAAAAATGGAGATGTCACTACTCTAGATAAAATAGTGACTGTGTGTACTGCTCTTGTGAACATGAATGAATCTGTGGCTCCTAATGTCTGAATCTATTTCTGAACCTATGTATGCATTAATAAATAAAAGTTTGAAAAGTAAAACAATTTGGTTGATGAATTTGACATCTTTCAGAGCGATAATCTTATACCACACAAACATCCATATCCACGGAGGCATATTCATCTGTGCACAAATGCATGCATTTATTTGCTCACACGTCAAGCTGTCAAACTAACCCATTGAAGCTGCAGTCAGGGCAGTAACCATGTTTGGTTCTGGGTTTGCGCTTCAGGTTTACACATTCATAGTGAAACCACTGCCCAACACAGCTTTTGTAGTTAAGAAATTGCTCCATGGTGTAAGCACTTCTCTCGTACAACAGATAGTTGACCATATGCATGTACGACATTGGCGGCAAATGGCTAAGATCTTCAGACCAGCACTTTTCAGAAATTTCGTAAGGATCCATGCAATTCACCGAGGCTATTTTTTCAAAATAACGATCCCTAGAAAACTTGTCGAGCGTATCTAAATATCTGACTGGTTTTTTTCGAGATTTCTGGAGGCAGCGACTAACTTCTTTATCCACAGTCTAAACCCTGACAACTGCACTCGCCGATTTGTTTGCCACCGGATGCGACGGACCGCGCAAGGAATGCTGGTCTAGCTGATGAAACCAATTTATAATTATATGTGATAATAACTGACAAAATTTAATCTTACAAAACCCCACCCCCAACCACATGAACTAAAATCGTCTTTGTATGACATTAATAAATTACAAATATATTGGGTAATATTCTCCATAAATATTAGATGATAAAATATTAAGCATATTGTTTTCAAATTTTGGTGACTGAAATTAAAAGTTACTGCACCTCAGTCTAAGTTTATTCAAATTAAATCTTTTGTTTCTGCTTCTATATTTAGGAGGATGAAGCAGATCAAAAGGAGGCATCCCAATCATTTCAAGTCCTCCCACAGGATGTTTGCAAGGAGCTAATGGAGTTGGATATTGATGACATGCAAAGGTCTCTGCAGAAAAACTTAGAGAAAGCTAAGAGGAACAAGCTACCTGCGTGGATGTTTTCTGTACCCTTTTCCAGCTATGTCATAATTGTTTCAGTATCTGTGTATGTGAGTGCACAAAAAATCATGTGTGTATTTGGAGGGGGGAAGGGGTGCAGAGAAGAAGGAATTCGTGCATCTGAACCTTGGAGCTTTATGTTTAAGATGCACACTTACTTTCACAGGCATCATGGCCAAATGTTCCAGTCACTGCACTTCTTATGCATTAGCTTACTGGTGCAGGACACACATTTTAGATTAGAGTCACAATCGTGCTAACATTAGATAAGGTGAGGTATACCATGCATAATCCTGCGACCTTTATTTTTTCGTTAACAAGGCCTATAGTTGTTGTAGTTGTTGGTGTAAATATTTCCTGTATAGTGAACATGGGTGTGCTGTCCTTTCAGAGTCAATCTCAAGGTTATGTGACAATTTTAGCATGCTTAATTTGTAAGTTCCAAGCATACCATTCTATAAAAATAAAAATTATAAATAGAAACCATCCTACTAGCCACTCAAAGACCCCTTTTATGTAGGAGCTGATGTCTAGTTTATTTCCTTTCCATGCTAAAAAGAGTTATACATTTGTTTTTATATCTTTTCCTATATGCAGGAAGATAATTGAGATTTTCAAGCTGAACAGTTGGGTCACAGATTTGCAGGAAGCTGCCCTTGCAGACTACTACACAGGCGCTGTATGGTGGGCTAAGGAACAAGGTTTCAATGATCAGCAAATGTCAGCATTTTTCACAGCTGTTTACAGTCTTCTGGAAAATGTCAAAGGTATGTTCAGACTATACAAGACTTCATTTCTTAATGCTTTAAAGTTTCTAACTGTACATATAGAATGTTTCATGAAACCCTTTGTATGAAGCTAAATTTTGATTTGCTCCTAATATATACAGTGATGACTATAACAGTCAAGTGACCAGCAAGCAGAAGGGATGTATTGTCTGAACTAGTCAATGGTGTGAACATCACCATATCAGTGATATTTTCGTAACTAAAACTAGAACTAAAAATATTGATTTTTGTTTTACAAGAACGAGAACTGAAATTAATACAAACAGAGAAACTAAAACGAAATAAAAATAAAAATTTGTGATCTGTGAACGAACTAAAACGAGAACTAAAATCGAGTAAAACGAAAAATAAAAGCTATTGCTTGCATTTTCGTTCAATCCTTTTAATTCATGCAGAGGTTTCGTCTCACTTGTCTGTAGGTCGCCCTGACCTTTCAGTTACGTTACACTGTTTACTGAGCTGCCCCTAAATCTCTAAGCGGTGCCATCCTTCCCTGGGGAAATGCCTGGCCACACCTAACTTAAGCTAAGGGTTATGGTAGCCTCGGACAGTGAGACTTTGTTGTTCCTTCCCTACCCGCCTTTGGGTCAGGGGATCAAAAGAAACACGATACCCTTTGTTTCCCACACTTGAGTAACGAACGACCAGTCAGGGCATGCTGAGGACCTCGTCGTTCGTCGAGCGAATATTTTCACTGTGTGGCTATCTGTGCACTGGATGTCGTAGCAATACGAACAAATCTCTTGAAATGCGTGCTTGTTTAAAGCTTAACAGCAATGTGCTGTCACAGACTGGTTTCTTGGGTTGAAACCTGTGATCAGGGCCGGCTCTACGCATGTGCAAACTGTGCTCCCTGTCTTTTGACTCTTCCTGACTCGCAATGTACGCATCTGTTACAGGGTGCAGCAGTCAGTGGTCACCAGTACCTATCTTTAGCAGGGCCCCCCTCCCAAATCTCAAGCCGGCCCAGATTTGAACTTGCTAAATATGATAATCATGCCACTTTATCTGTTAGACCATTGATAGTCAAGTTGTGTTTAACGGCATTATTGAGTGTGTTTTGTCGACTGAAACATAATTTCCACTGAAATATGCAATAGATGGCGTTTGTGATCTTTAAAAATAAAAATAAAAAAACTAAAATTGAACTGACATTAGGTAAAAAGGCCAGAACTAAATAAAATAAAAACTATAATTTTAAACACAGAACTGAATAAAAATAAGAATTGTTGACTTCCTTGAAAACTAAAATGAACTAAAAATAAAAATTAATGTTATAAAATAAAATAAAAACTAAAACTATAATTAATATCAGAACTAAAATATCACTGCACCATATCTCAGGCAGCGCAAGTCTCGAAATCCTGAAATATATTTCACTGAACTTTTGCTCTCTCAGACATTCAGTTTGGGGCAATTTAGTTCAACATCTGCTGGGTTTTGTAGAGCAAAGCTGAAGGCTGTTTAGCCTAAGTTGTCTCTGTCATCCTTTAATTTACCTCGTGAATGTCCCAAAAATAAGACTGCCTCCCCATACCCACTTAAAAAAAGCTCAATGTTTAGGCTCCCACACCTCCTTTAAACATTCTTACAATTTCCCATAAGTTTTTATAGAAAGTCTTTTTTTTCATTTGGCAGTCAGAAACAATATGTCAGTGGACAGGTCCACCTATACACAATTTTTCCGCAGTAGGCGGTGGACACTGTAGGAAACTGCTGCTCAGCTCATGCAGTGTTTTCTGTTAACTGTAAAAATAGGAAATTTTGTTTGTCATTGCGTCATGGTCATTGTGCAATAAAAAAAATTTGGGTGAATTATTTTGTTGTCGGAATGAGTGAATTTAATTTAAGGGATAACAGAATATGGTTTGCTTCAATTTGTTTTGATGAATTTCTCAATGTAACTCTGTCACAATCAAAATGATTTTTTTTTTGAGTGCAGTAAAACACATGGCTCTTGTTGACAACATGAGAGAACTAAAGCAAATGTTGGTAGGCGTTGGCACAGAACCTTCTACAGATGTGGTTGCTGGTGGACTGGAGTGTCTTGATGTGGCTCAAGGACATGCAGTCACAAAGTATATAGTTAGCAGGTGACATAATTAACATCTACAACTATTTTCTTGTTAAGCAAACTTCCAAGTGACAAAAATTAAAATAGCATTGCCTATTCAAATGAATATCACCTAATGCTTAAAAAATGACATGATTTAAAATGTTGATTGATAAAACTTGTCTTTTGCCAGAAATGTACCAGTTTTTCTTATTTTGCACAGGTTTTATTATTACATTTTGTGATAATTTTTTAAATGATTCTTGTGCAGCTTATTTCAGCACTACAAACTGTATGAGCTTATGTTCAGTACTAATACTCAAGCTCAGGAAATAATTGGGCATGATGTAAGTTGACCTGCAAGCTGTAACAATGTAGATTTTAAGTGAATAATTTCCGAGTAAAAATGTATAGCATGGTGTATCCAAAAAGGTGAAGCATTATATCAAAGGAAGAAAGAACAACAAAAAAATTACTACCAGTAGTGCTAAGTATAATCCAGACAGTAGTTACTGGTATAATATGAAGGTCCTTTTATGACAAGACAATTTTCATGCTGTTGGACAAGCATTCCCTAACAGTGGGTGGGTTTTCTTTTTCTCATGTTAAGATTTTCATTCTAAGCCAGTTTGTATGCTAGTCCTGACATTTGTAAGAATGGGAATAAAACTAAAGTGTGGCAAGTAAAATCCAATGCTTGTGTGTCTTACACATACATATATATATATATACTTCAGGTGTCTTACACACATATATATATATATACTTCAGGTGTCTTATATATATATATACTTCAGGTGTCTTACACACATATATATATATACTTCAGGTTGAGATTGTGGTGCCTAAGGCAGCAGCTGTGCCATTTCCCCCACCATTGGATGAAGGTATTGAGGAGGAGAAATTACACCTATATATCAAGCCACCAGCACCTCTGGCTACAGTAAGCCCCATGCTTTGCTGCATGTAAAGTGGTGGTGGGGTGGGAAGTGGGGAGTAGGCATAGGTAGCATAGTGGTAATGCCTGGCATCAAACCATAGTAATACCACACCTGCACACCTACTTTCTTAATCTATGAATGTGCACCTATTTAAAGACCTGGCTGTTGAGGGACTTTTGGTTTTCTCTCCCTTTATCTTCCAACACCCTTCATGATCATCTCATCTACCATCTTGAAATAACTTTCACTGAAGACCTGATGTTGAACAATAAACCACTGATGATGGTGTCCTTTCTGTTAAAGTTGACCTGCCCAATCCTTTTGGGTTTTGTTATGACATTGGACTTAAACTTGCAACAAGTTTGCTTCTAGAGAAAGACACAAAGACTACTCTTCCATCTTTTAAAAGGCTAATGTAAAAATTCAACTTTAGCATTGCATTTCAAAGTTTATAACTCCAAAATAATGGCCAATAATTGGTTTGCAACATTCTGAAGTGCACAGACTAGCCTGGCTTGCTGCTTTCACACGGTGTCCTTTGCAGGAAGAGGAGACTGAGAAGGCCGAAAAAGAAGACGATGCAGATATCACTGCCATTAACTTGGAGTCCAATATTTTCAGTCAGCTGACAGCACAAGATGTACAGGAAGTGGTAGAAAGTGTGACAGCTAAGATGCTGGGAGGTCTACAGGTAAGATGTTAGTGACAGTAATTTTTTCTTGGTTGATCTTCTATTTTCTATTCTGATATTTATTTCAAGTGCTTTGTTTCCGAGTTAATAAAGCATTCTTATTCAGCGCAATTCCCCCAAAAGGGCTCAACATGCTTTACATCCGTTAACAATAAGTAAACAAGACCAGGAATCATAATTTACAAAGTACAATTAAGTTGCACACATTGTAACGTTTTGTGGGGTGTGCTAGAATTCTAGGGAAGGAAACACGAGAAACATACGCCTAGTGCAGACCCTCACCTTTTCAACCAAAAGGTACACGGCCAGATAACTTTACACATTTATTGAACTATGAACATTAAGAATTAAAGTAGAGGAAAGAATGGTGCAATTGAACAAATACGTAACAGTGCGTGTGTGTGTGTGTGTGTGTGTGTGCGTGATAGCAACAGTTTGGGACACGAAACAATTGGCTGAACACTGAGTAACACAACTAGCATACAATTAAATTCATATGAGTCAATGTGCTATCATAACAGGCTACTTGCGGAAAATGTGTTATCCAAAACCCGGAA
>SMGT01016480.1:426990-443009 GCA_004794575.1 Lanistes nyassanus | reverse complement strand
TGTAGAAAAAAACCGTTGGCAAGGTTCGCAAGCTTGCACACACGTCTGACTTCTATAGCGTCCCTCCAAAAACTCTCGAAGCGTTCAACCCCTCTCCCCAAAGTTCTCTCTGTTTCCCTTAACAACACGATTTACACCTTCTCATTGGTTTTTCGAAGCTGATCTCTACGCGTTTCTATGAAAGAACGCGTGACGTCTTTCTTTCTATGACTACACAATTTTATGCGTCACTAACGTGTCAATCCTTCAATGAATGAAAGGAAGCTTACTATCAATTCAATGAATGAAAGGAAGTGAGACGATCTTTAAAAAAAATACAACGAACAATACAGCGCTGAAGAAAACCTTCAAAACGTGACACACATGCAACATGCAAAGCACACAACGACGCACCACCAGCCTCACACAAGCACACACACAGCCATAGCACAGCATTACCAAGTAGCTCAGCAAAATAACATATTGAAAATTATCGAAATGCGAGGTGGAAGATATGTCTTGAGCTGTGCTTTAAGCGAAGCAAACAAAGGAGCATTCTTAAATTTAGCTGGAAGTGAGTTCCAGTACTAAAAGAAATTTTTCAGTGGACCTAAAGTAAATATATAATCTCTTATCAATAGAGTGGTTATAAATTTTGAAACTACCAATGTGTAAAACATTAAAGTGGTTTTTACTTGGTGGAAAAAATCCTTTTCTCTTTACTCTTCAAAAGTAAAATATAAAGATATTTCCATTGAAGCATTTGGTGCTATGCACAAATCATTATCTTTTAATCTTGCGACATTTGATCACCTGTTTTGTATCTTTTTATCTGATTACAGCATGAAGTTGCAGTAAAGCTTCGAGAAAAGGAGAATGCCCTCTTGGCCAAAATCAACAAAATGTACAAAATCAGTTCACCACTGGACAGAACTCCCTAAAAGTCTTCAATGCTCAGTTTTTATTTGCGGCAGACATAAGTCATGAAGTGTGATGGAAAAATGATGGCTGAACAGACTTTTCCTCTTTCCACAGTTCTTTCTTTCACTCATGCACCCCCATTAAAATATTTAAATACCTGACGTTTCACAATTTTAAAGAAATTAAGAAAGTTTGAATCTTGTTGCAGTAGCAAGCTTTTCATGAATATAGCCGCTCCATGCAGTTTTTCTGACAAAGTTACTGGCCAGTCATGTTTAATGGTGGGTAAACCGAACTGGAAAAAATGATCACAGGTATCATGACACTTGTAAAGTCACGTTCTAATCTACAGAAACATGGGATAACACTGCAAAGTGTGAGTACTGTGAAGTGAAAAAATAAGAATGTGAAGTGCCTGAACAAGGTTCAGCACTTCACTGATCATGCTGTGTGAGGTCCACAGCTGACTTCACGATTGCAGTTGTAAACATCATTAACATTCACTATTAGAGATTGTCTTTACAATTTGAGACTAAATAAAAAGAATGTATTTCCTGCTGGCACCATGCAAGGCAACCACATACTTCTCTCTAGAAATATTCACATTCCTCACCTGTAGAGAATGGGTCATCTTTCAGTGAAAACTGTGGAA
Source organism: Lanistes nyassanus (assembly GCA_004794575.1). Classification (NCBI taxonomy): domain Eukaryota; kingdom Metazoa; phylum Mollusca; class Gastropoda; order Architaenioglossa; family Ampullariidae; genus Lanistes; species Lanistes nyassanus. The sequence goes on along the minus strand of SMGT01016480.1, from coordinate 441,457 downwards.
AATGTTTATGTGTGAACACAACTGGCAGCAATGAAATGTCTTTGGTAAAATGTCCTTCATAAATGAATATTGACTGTACTCTGCAAAACAGAGATTACATAGCTGACAGTTTTTTTAAATTCAGCATTCTAAGAAACGAAGAGAAAAATCACTCTGAAGTGTTGTAAATGCGGTCTTTTAACGAGTGTTTACAGCACTGTCTTTTCAGAATAGAAATATAACAGTATTTGAAAAAACTGTAGAACTCCACCCACCCCTCAAAATTTTTTTAAAATCCACAAAAGAAAGAAGTAACATTTTACTACTTTGTCCACTTATTGCTTATTGGGGAATCTAGTCAAACTTCCTTCTTTATTCCACACACTTTCCAGGTAGTAAAGCACTGCTAGAACATGACATTGGAACACTATAACACAATTGTGAAAACTGTCATGACACATTGGTGGACTGTCCAGATTACTCATGCTTCAGCTCCTTTGGTTAATTTTAGCACAAGCCTCACCAGGACACCAATGCCATCAAAGACATTATGGATGGCTGTGTTGCACATGAAGGCAGGCGTTGAAACAATTTTATTGCTGTAATCCACATGACATTCCTGTAAAATGTCAAGGCAAACTTCAAACTTCAGTGAAAGTCCTTCACAGAAATAGCTAAGCCAAGAAAACAAACCTGTCATATCACAGGGTGGAACGGGAAAGAAACTGCATGTTCTGTGTATCAGCAACAGCTTGTCTTCACAAGCCATGTCTGTGCACAGGCACGCATAGGCCAATAATAAGATTATTTCTCTGCATGATTTCAGACATATTTAATTTAATCATTTCAAAAAATGGATACGGTCACATCCTTTTTAATGTGATAGGACTTCATACACTGTATGGCCACAGCAGCCTCAGCATTTGGCCATTTGCCTCCATCCTCTGTGTCTGACCCAACAGTCACCTCACAGCCAGGAAACACTTTTGCTGCTAAGACAGGGGCGATGCAAATCAACCTGCCCAAATCAAAATTTATAGCAGCTTGCAAAACAAAGTAAGAAAGTTGATCAACGAAACCATTTTTTTCCCCTAATGGGAGACTTTTCACCTGTGAAATAATGTTTATGTTCTCTATAGTGTTAAGGGTACATACAGGGATGAAGAGCACACAGCTGCCATTGAAGATGCAGGAAATGGCTACAGTGACTACATCCTCACCAACTGACTAGCTGAAACCATAGACGGTGAACAGTAAAATTAATCGTTACCCAATTGGTTTTCTGGCACAGTGAAAGTCCTTGAGAACATGCTCCACTTCTGTATTGACCTTCATGTTGGCACCATCAACACCAAACGAAGAACTATCCAAATAGCATTAATTTCCGATCCAGACCACACACACACACACACACAGACACACACAGACATATATCAAATGGTGACCAGTAGTCTCAGCCTATTCAAAATACTATTGTAGCACCTCTTAGTAAGTCACAAAATACAGATTTGCTGAGCAAGTACATCAGTGCTGCATGGAAAACTTTGTAAGAAGGTACTGGTATCTCTGACTACATATATTCTACCAGTCATTACAGAATCCCTATCAATACCCAAACTTGAAAGTTACACATTTTTATGTATAATCCATAATGTAGTTACAGGTTTTTTGCTGCACCAAATCCTCCCGGAAAAATGATGGCATCAAAATCTCTGGCACTGAGTTTGGACAGATCTTCCACTGGCCCACGGGCAATACGAGCAGACTCCACAAGGACATTTCTGGGTAGTAGGAGAGGGAGAAAACATGAAGTAGTAGAGTGGGAAATTTAAATAAAAATAGTATTAACCATTGGTGTAACAACCACAAATATGCTGTGCATCAACACACTCATCAGAGAAACTACATCTCACAAAAGACGAATATTTCAGAGCAACATCTTGTTAAAGATTTCTTACAGGTGGGTCATATCAGTGGGCAAGTGCTTCCACAAAGGGGTGACTTTGCACTATGGGAGTGGAAATCCTATTATTGTACTGTTGTATGCAGTGAATCATCCATCAAACTGATTGCTGCACAAAGATTGTCTGTGCAAAGAGGTGGTTCTCATGTTTGGCTAATGACCCCAAATGGGGTCTGCACAACGTTTAACCATGGCTGGATATGAACCCCGAACCTCTGACAATTTGATGCTCTACCACTGAGTTATCTAAGTGCCTAAAGACTGATTCAAGAAAATGTGTTCTATTAAAGATACTCCAATGCATATCCAGGTACCAGCCATTGGTGTCATCATCAGCAGGATTGGCATGATGACTCTCATGCAGATCTCACTGGGTTTTCTCTGGTAGAGGTGGCAGCTAAAGCATGGGAATATGCCAATTCAACCACATTCTACCACAATATCAATAACTAAAAATTTATGCTAAAAATCATACAGGTGTTTGACCAAAGGCTAAAAATGTTGAAAAGGTTAATAATAGCTATGGTAAATGTGGATTTAGTGTTTTAGAAAAAATCCAGTGTGTTTTTGCTTTTGACAGCAATGTGTTGTTCTTTTAGGTGTTTACATCTTTTACTTTCAGTCTGTTCTGGCTTCCAGCATTGTAAAAGCTATGAAAAGATGCTCCGAAGGGTACTCCTGTAATGTGCACTAACCATCACGGTTTTAGATAAATCCTACACGTTTTCACAAAGCTACTATGAGATAGCACTAATCTGCCACAGGAAATGTAGAAAGTAAGGTTTGCGCAGTGTGTATGTAGATGCGGAACCCCTTTTGTTGGTGTTTTCTTGTCAGTTGTACGGTCTGGTGTGGATGCAGGAAACACTGTTTCCATTTTTAGCTTGAAAACTACATCAACAAATGCTGCCTAGAAATTTCTCTCATATCAAACCCGTCCGACACAGTAACTGTCTGTGAATGAGTTTTGAGGTCTTGAGTACCTCTGGCAAGTCAGTGACATCATAATTAAACCTGCGGACAAAGGCGGCATGATTGCTGTGTGGGACCGTAACTTGTACATCACCAAAGCTAACCGCCAGCTGCTTGACACCTCCTTCCTGACCACAAACTTATGGCAGACGTCAAGACCATCTCCAAAACAAACAACCATCAAGTCAGCAGAACTACCACCCTCAGGCAAATTTCTGATTAAAAAAGACATCAAACAACCGTCTTTCTACCTGCTGCCTAATATACACAAGCCGAACAACTCTAGTTGACCCATTGTCTCAGCATCCAGCGGCCCCACTGAAAACATCTCTCACTACTTGGACACCTTACTCCAACCCCTTGTGCAATTGCTCCCCACCTACATCAAGGACACTACAGACTCTCTCTCACTCATTGACTGGTTCAGTTCCTCCCGCATCTTCATGCCCACTCTCCTCTTCGCCCACCCTAGACATGATATTGCTTTACACATCCAAACCGTACACAGATGGCCTGACAGCCCTCTCTTTTTCCCTCAGCGTAGCGACCCTCACCTCCCCCACACCCACACACTTTGATCAGGTTGGAGGAGTTAGTCCTCATACTCAACACCTTTGGATTCATTGGCCAAACTTTCCGCCAGATCAGCGATTTTGCCATGGGAATGAAAATGGAACCAGCTATGCATGCTTATTCATGGGTTGGACTGAACACAAAATCCACAACTACACAGCTCCGACACCAGAACTATACAGACGTTGCATTGAAGACGGTTTGGGAGCCACCTCCCTCTCTGAGTAACAGCTGCTACAATACATTCAGTACAAACAAAACTTCCACCCTGCCATACAGTACACCTACAACATCTCAAGCACATCTGTCACCTTCCTCGACATTAACATAATTTTACAGGATGGCCTCCTAGCAACCACGAGCCACTAAAAACCTACAGACTCACATGTATACCTGGATTTCCACTCCTCCCATCCACCTTCCACACTTTACAACATACTCTACTCACAATTCCTCAGACTCTGCAGACTATGCTTCAATGACACCGACTTTGACGACCATTCTGACAGACTTTTGGGCTTCTTCTTGCCCCGTAACTACCCTCCAGATCTTCCGTCCTCTGCTAAACAAAATGGCTCTTCCACACCACATGCACTCGCACTACACCCACCCACAACGCCAAACACGTCAAGCCTCACCCCATCACTGTACTCACCCACCACCCCACAACCTGCCTGTACGCAGAATCCTCCATGCCTAAAACCAACTTAAACATCAAGCATCATTTCACCTGCACCAACAAAAACATTGCCACTGATCTATGCCATCTCATGCACCATCTGCCCCACTCTGGTCTACATCAGTGAGACTGAGCGCACTCTCAATGACCACTTCAAGGAACATCTCGCTGACACAAGACACAAGAGAAACACCCCAGCTGCAAGACGCTTCAACATCCCAACACACACTCCAGACAACTTAAGAATCTGTGCTTTCTGGCAAAATTCTGGAGGCTCCATAGACTGCAAGAACATGGAATCTCACTTTATCTCCCTCTTTGGCACTATGACCCCCACAAGACTTAACTTAAAACATTAACCTCTCTTCCACCCATTTTTCCTCTCCCCTCCCTCGCTTCTGTCTCCCTTTGCTTCCACCCCCACACCTCTTTTTCCTTCCCCTCCCCCCTCCCATTTACTAGTCCCGATAGGACACATCTTTCTATCGGCTGTAGTTCTCCTTGCCACTGATTGGTATTCAGTACTTCCCATGCTCTGTCTCCCTTTCCGACATTTGCTTCCAGTACATCAATACAGATTTGTATTTATCTGTCTGTACTTGTTTGTACCATCCTGAAGAAGAGGCTATGCACTGAAACATTGATTTGTTGTCTAACTCTCGCTTGGCTAAGTTCTTTGTGTCGTACCTTTATTACCCCAAGCCCCAAGCTTGAAAGCTGATAACTGGGCAGTGAAGGCTGATGTAACAACTTTGCGTGGTCTGGTCTGCAGGTGGAAAACTTTTATTTTTCCTTTTCAGTTGGCAGATTTTGCAATCAATGCAATAATTTAGTTCCTAAACTTGTGGAGTTGTGAACAATTTGGAACTTCCTTATCTCTGGTCATGAAAAATCATGTCAGTTCTGCTGCAGCATTATCATGGTGTGTGTTACAGTTTCAGAGGTCACTTGCTATGTCGAGGCCAAAAAAGTAGTTGACATGCATGATTAACTGCTGGTGGTGCCCAGAAAAAACTCAAAACAGATTTCTATGTTTTAACTACTGAATGACACCCGACACTACACTGACCTGTTGGGTTCCATAGGTACACCCTTCTGGTGATCAATGGTGTGCATTTGGCTCAAGTTTGGAGCAAAGATGGAAGCCTCTGCACAGTTGCGACTCAGATGAACCAGCACACTGCATAGCGAAAAACATAATAAAAGATATGGCTTATTCATAAATGAATCTGCATAAACTTCTTTGCCTCGTCATGATAATGTTGCAGTGTTCGTGAAAAGCAGATTTAATAATTAAATTACTTACGCTGATGCTTCGTGAATTTCACTCCCATCATAAACCCCACATCCTGAAAGTACCTGTAATGGGAAACGCACATACAAAACTCTACTTGTAGTTTATCTATACTGGTTTATGGTACATGGTTCCAATATGATAGGAAAAACTAATTATAACTACGATGTTCGGGCTTCTCCAGCCAGCGCCTGTTGTACTGAAACGAAAACAGACGGTACGATTTTCTTAGTAGTTAGTCCTCATTTATTATTGATATAAAAAAAATATCAGAAGCCATACCACAGCAACTTTAGCACTTGCAGCACTTGATGTATGCAAAGTACTTTTGATAAAGTAGCAAGGTAGTTTGCACCTGGTCAATGAAAACATTCTTGCAACAGGCATAATGTTTACGTCCTAGACTCAGAACAGTCCTTTTTGAACATTAATGTCAAGCAGAAATATATGAGTGTTCTCCCTTTGAGTACCTTTCTTTTTTTTCAAACCCAACCTATTAAAAATTACCCATTTCTGTACTTATAACCTTAAATTAATAAAGCCGTCTAATTAAGCATCACTTTTTGTGTTTAGAGTATGATCAGAGTAAGACAGGAAGATAAAATTCATGATTAGGGCACATTTGATTTCTGTCGTCTGCTCTACTCTTCAAGATGGCTATGTTGGCGTCACCCCAAAGATATATTCGAGTGCGTTCTGTAACTTATATATGATGAATAATGTATTTACTGGTAGTCGCTTTAAGGGCTAGCACCGTACATTAATTCAAGCGAACCTGTAAATGACAGCTTTAAGAGACTGATGCCTCACAGTCACACACTTTTGTGGTTTTCTCAATTTTTGTGGTTGATTCTAAAGTGCTTTTATTATAGTTGGATGAAGGTAGATTTTTCTTATACATATTTCTCCTTATTCTTTTTATTAGTATTTCAAGCCAGCCGTGAAGTGGATTCTTAGGAATGACAGACTCAAAGACTGTGCCAGAGTCAATTTTGCATCGGCTACCAGTGTGGAAATCCAATCGGGCGACACCACCCATGCACGTCCGTCTCCACTGGACGTGCTGTCTGACGAAGAAAGAATGATGAGAGATGCAGGTAGTTAGGTCTATCAGTAATTCAGTTTTTCCGTTTAAGACTGGGAAAGAGAAATGCACAGAACTATATATAGATTATTTCCTGATACACATTCAGGTAATTAGCGGCATAAAAATTAACCTGTTAGGGTATATCAGCAGTTAATTATGCACATCTGAAGTAGAAGGAACTAGGAATGAATGGTATTCAAGAGAAACCAAGAAGATGTTAAGAAGCCAGATAGGCTTGTGTAGGCTTTCCTTGATCAGCAGCTCAACCTTCTCTGGCTGAACTGTTAAGGTCCCTGAACTGTATTAAAGCAAGTCACAAAGGTTCAAGGTACACCCCATTTCACGACAACTTGAGCCATGGAAGATATGCAAGGGGCTGGAAAACAGCATCGAGTCCATACCTTACACATCATCACCCTCTAGAAGAAAAGCTTCCCTTTATTTTCTTTCAGTGCTGGATTATCTCATGTAAATTTGTTGTCCAAAATAAGAAAACAAATTAGTTTTATGGTTACAGTTACCTGATCGACCCTACTTTTTTTTTTGCCACCCATAAACCGTTTTTTTTGGTCACCTATTTTTTTTAAACCCACAAGGGGCAATATATTCTTACACTAGCCCTACATGGATAGCTTCCCTTTCTCTCAATGAGGGCTTAAAAAAATCTCCTTACCTCCTGACATTGATTTTCTTGGCCATGTGACCTTAACAATCAACACTTTTTTTGACTATACAATATATTTATATCATAACGCATATGCAATTTATAGTACATGCCCTGTGTAGCTGTCCTTTGTGACTTTTTTTTAGCCAGTGAAAGTGTTTTGACATGCTGTTTGCTGAATCCTCAGCCACACAATGTACACCTTATGTTGTGAAGTATTTGTAAATCTCGAGAGAATGTACAGGTTGTGATGTTATTGAAAGGACATGATCGCATCAAATGGGACATCATAATTAGATGGGAAGAAATTTCATGTCCAATCAGCATTTTACTGCATGTGTAACACTGAAAAGTGTATTGTTAAAATTTTCCAAACTGCTGTGAAGATTGGCTTTTATGAAACTTACAGAGTAGTTCATGTCTGGGGGTCTCTGGTGAAGATTAACATAGTGACGAGTCAGATGCCTGAGATGCATGCAAGTTTTTAACTGTTCAATAGTGGCTCGACTGGCAGCAGAGCAAATTGAGCCTCTGGTGAAAGAAATGGATGCAAGAAGTGAAATGGCACCATCTGTCCGAAAGGCACTTTTTGACAATGGGGTAACTTTTCTCAAGCTTGCTTCTAAAATCAGCAGATCTGTACACAAAATGTGAAAGAAATATTAATCTACCATGCACTAAAGAAATAGTCTGTTATAACACTTTAGTACACATGCAGGAAGTTATTAGAGGAGATAATAAGACCATTTAAAAATTTTAGGTGTGCTTCATCTAATTCTCAAGTGTTTTTTCCCAAGGGAATTTTCTTTTTAAAAGATCTAGTAAAAACAAAAATAACAAATTAACTTATTCAGGTTTTGAGTATATAGTTAAGACATTATTTAAGACAGTGTAAAATAAAATGCTGTCATTTTACTTGTTACAGCATTTTTAATGCCTTTTTTTGACAGCTGATGGCCATAGAGGTTCCATCTCAATATGGTGGCACAAACTCCACCTTTTTTGTAGCCAACCTTGTTATTGAAGAGCTTGCCAAGGTGGACCCCTCTGTCAGCGTCTTCTGTGACATCCAGAATACTCTGATTAACACCCTGTTCATGAAGCTGGGCACAAAGGAACAGAAGGAGAAATACCTGCCGAGGCTGGCTAAAGATATGGTCAGTCTGGATAAGTCACTCCAGACAATTTAAAAACTCTTCAAGTGTGTGTGCATCATCTGCAGCCTCAGTGAACTGGATGTAGAGGCTCAGTATTCATGTAGTCTTTGTAGTTCCTAATGTGGTGCTGCATTATCTTCACCTAGAAACCTGCCTTAAATTTTTTTCTTTTTTAATCTCTTTTTTTATTTTAAAGTGTAGATGGCACCACTTCTCACTGTAGGTCCCTTTCATACGTATGTACTTGTGCATGTGTGCGCATGCACACACACAATGCACATGCATATCCTGTTATAAAAGTAAATTAACTTTGGTTAGTATTTTGATTTCTTTTCTGATATATCAATTATGCTTTAACATTAATTATGGTGCAGGTTGGCAGCTTTTGCTTGTCAGAAGCAGAAGCTGGGTCTGATGCATTCTCACTGAGAACACAAGCTGTACAGCAGGGTGATCACTATATCATCACGGGTCAGAAAATGTGGATCTCCAGCGCAGATATTGCTGGCGTGTTTCTCGTCATGGCCAATGCCAGACCTAGTGATGTGAGCTCAAATTCTTCTCATGGTCTTTCAAAATCATTGCATGGATTTTAGTTTCAGTTTCATGAAAACAAAAATGAAATTAAATGATGCTTGTGATGACATTTTCTGAGGAAAGCTGCCAGATGAGCCCAAAGTGCATTATAGGTGGCGATAACCGATACTGTTCATCAGGCAGTGATAGTGAAATACCAGTTACAGTGTGGTTAACATAGCATTCGTCTAATAAATTTAAATGTCTATTGGGGCAGGTAGCCCATTTCCTTGGTATACAAGTGTAAATATATATTGCTACTAGCCCTGTACTTTCCCGTCGTGTGATGAGGGACAGGCACAGGCACAACTGCAGCTGACCTTACCAAGACTAGCTGCATGCTGGGGCAGGCTGAAAGATGATATGGCCAAATGACGCTGAACTGGTCGTGATTTCTGCAGCAAGCCCTGCTAATAACTGAGAGGCATTTGGCTGCCTACAATTACCAGTTATTGTGGTTGCTGCATGAGTGGAAACCCAGGGTCAACCAATGTACTGTAAGGTTAACCATGAGGTTGACCTGCTGCTGATGTAACACAAGTACTAGAAGCACACATGGTCCTAAACCTCTTGATACAACTCGCCACAGTAATCAAACAAATCTCTTTCTGTTTATCGATTACTCTTCCCTTTCTGTCCCCATCTCCATCAGTCTGTCCATCCATTCATCTGTCCATCTGCTTGCGTGTTGATCCATCTGTCTGGATGGTCAGTAGCAAAGGACTAATGTGGACTCGCCATTAATACAGAGAGTGCAGGTTCAGATTGTGTCTGGCACATGTACCGTCTCAGCATGTGGCACCTACATGTACTTTTTCAGCATGACACCTACACGTACTTTCTGTGCGTATGACACATACATGTACTTTCTCTGCAGATGGCATCTATTTACACTTTTTCTACCTCTTCATGAGATAGCCTTCATTGCTCACATAATGTTGAACAATTAACTGACCAAATCTCTATCTCCGTGGGCCATTTGAACTTGGAACAAATATTTATCTCAGTTACAAGATGTGTTTAGGGGGAGGGGAGGGGGGTCAGAAGCAAGCAAAATACTTAGCCACGTTTTTATAGAGATGCCATTTTAAAGATGAAAGCACACAGTCCTATACATCCATGTATATATATCTATTACTGGGACTATGTGCAGCCACTGCAACACATTCCAGTAAGTGTCAAAATGACGGATTACGGGATGTACCATTTTGGTGCTTGAGTACTAACGTGGTGAGTGGTAATAATGTTGCAGGCTATGGAGGCTTTAGTAACTGATATTTTCTGTATCAGTGAGGTGTATTCCATTAACAGTTGAGTTAATTAGCCATTATAGAGATTTATTCGATTGCTTTGTCAATTTCTGTAGTTGTTGACATGTAACTGTGCAGGGTTACAAAGGTATCACCTGCTTCATCGTAGACAGGGAGACAGAAGGACTGAGCATTGGCAAGAAGGAAGACAAACTTGGTATCCGTGCTTCTAGCACTTGTGTGGTGAACTTTGAACAGGTCAAGGTTAGTGAATCAAACATGTTTCAAGGTTAAAGCTTCTGTCTTTCCCACAAAGCCATTAACTTTTCTCAGTTCATTACATAGCTAGGACTCAGCTGTTCTTTTCATTTATTTTTCCTTCTTAATGTGAAAGATCTGTATGATGCATTTGTCTCACATACAGTGATGATCTGCTTCAGGTGCCTGCCAGCAACATTTTAGGAGAATTTGGTCAAGGGTACAAGTATGCCATCAGCATGCTTAATGAGGGCAGGATAGGAATAGCATCACAGGTAGTTATTACAGGACTGACCATGGTAACTGAACCAATTCTGATGACTGACCCCCAAGTCATTGGTGTCTAGGGTACAACTTTATGATCAGTACAAGAACTGAATTTTGACCATACGACTCCTCAAATTGTAAGGCAGTTTGATGTCAGAGACCAAAGATCATTTCTGTAGACAAATTTAGGTTATATTTTTGTAATCTCGTACACAAGAAATTCTTTTCTATGATAAGCAAGCGACTTGAGAATGGCCTAAAGGGATTTAAGATGAATTTTAGGTAAGGAGAATTTTCAAAAAAAAAAACTGAAAAGAAAGCTCGAGTGGGTTGGATGCATTTATAGCTCCAGTCCCAGAAAACGAAGTGTACTGTCAGTATTTGTGTTTCAGTCGTTATTCTGAGTATTATACAAAGGGCTATACTATACTGGAGTACCCTGGTTATGGCAGATGCTTGGTCTAGCTGAGGGCTGCTTTAGCAGAACTGTGCCATATACCATGGAAAGGAAGCAGTTTGGTCATCGCATCTGGGATTTTCAGGTTAGGATGATATTAACCATTTCAAACTGTGTGCCTGCATGTACATGGACCACTTAGCTTTTTATATTTAAAAAATGGAGCCTGTGAAATCTTCTTGTATTACTAGGGCACAAATTCCTTAAGAGTAATCATATGCAAATCTGTAGAAAAATTGCATGATTTTTAATCAGCCCTGCCTTTTAAATCAGCTAGATTAAACAATTACGAAAGTCTGTAGGATTTGGTATATTACTATTATCAGTGGAGGGTGTTAATATATACTAAGTGCTAGTATGTGTATGTTGATATTTCTGTGTGAAGATAACGTGTGGAAGTACTTGTGCTGTGCATCTTTAAAGCACCGCTTTACATTTGCAAGAAAAATGCGCATGGATAATAACTGGGAAGTTACTGAACTTTTAGGGAATGCAACATCAAATAGCATATGTGGCAGCCCAGATAGAAGCTGTGCGGTCCCTAGTGTACAATACAGCACGACGCAAGGAATCGGGACTACCTGTCGTGAAACAGGCATCTATGGCAAAATTTCTGGCATCAGAAGTAAGAAGAAAATCAAATCATAGCACGTAAATCTGCCTCCATTTTTTTTATGATTTTATGATCACAATGCTGAAAACATTGATGATGGTCATGAGAAAGTATGATGATTGTGATGATACAGAAGGCTACAGTTGATGGAACTTCAGGGAACTGTGGAAGAATAAATGATAAGGGATGACAACACAGCAGGCAGTGCAGTATGTGTGTCTAACGATGGGGCAGTTTTGAGGAGAATTTGTGCACCAGTAGACGAGGGAATGGCATATTTCTTATAGCATGTGGCAGATAATTTAGCTACTGAGGATCAAGAGCAGAAGGGAATGTCTAACAGTGAGAGTGTATTGAACAGAGTAAAATTTCAGAGTCACAGAAGAGGGTTTCTAAAATGTGTCCATTTTTGTTGTCCAGGTTGCCACCTTGACAACATCAAAGTGTATCGAGTGGATGGGTGGAGTGGGCTTCACCAAAGATTACCCAGTTGAAAAGTTTTACAGAGACTGCAAGATAGGTGAGCTCTGTGGTGGCAGATGCAAGCAAGGAAAGATGGTGGTTCAATAAAACTAATCTTTCCAGCAGTGTGCTTACATTTAGGTTGACTGATGCACTCTGTTGATTGACAAATTACAGAAAAATAAAATAGTCAAGTGAAAACAAAATTAGTTTTGAAACTGCAAATATGTGTGTGTATTTATAATAATGTTGCACTCCTGTTCATGCTAATAAAAATACTCCTATTCCTATATACTCTTGTAATAATGGAATGTACCACCCCACCAAAAAAAAAAGTACCGCACCAAAGTAAAACCCCAGATCATCATCAACAACAACAAAAATAGCAGCAGCAGCAACACCACCACCAACTACATGTACAACAAACTGAAAGGTCCCAGGTTTACAGCATATGATTGATTTGACAGAAATCATTTCCTGTCTTCCAGGAACAATATATGAGGGGACCAGTAACATCCAGCTGAACACAATTGCGAAGTGCATTGAGCAGGAACTGAGTTGAGTGACTTGTGGAACTTTAGGCAGTCCAACTGCACAGAAGACAGTGCGCTTGAGGGATAATGACTAGTATAATAGATGTCCTTTAACAGGTTTTTGGATATGAAATATTTGTTCTTGAGGTGCAAGCGAGTGAATCGGATCTTTCAACAGCAGGATAAGAAAGGTGTTGAATGTTTGCATTACTGCATCAGCTCAATAATAGTATTACATGTATATGTTGCATATATAAATGCATGGACAAGAACCCATATATAATCCACAAGAAAAAATGTGACGAATTGCTGTGATATTAACTATAAAAGCATTTGTAAATTAATGATCTTTTGCACTGTTCATGTGGCGTTTTCTACATGTTGTATTGAAGGGCATGATGACAAAAAAGGATATTTTAGAGTATATTGATAAATCAGGAATGTAATACACCGGCTGTTTAATTTAGGTCCATGTTTGTTTTTGCCACTTTACATGTAATTGTTCTTGTCTTTTGATGCATATTAATAAATCACATGCAATTTTCACTTTTGTCTTCACTCACATTAGTTTAGTGCCTCTAGTTGAAATGGAGGGAGGAAGCCAACATCAGCAGGCAAAATACATCTTGATATGATCACTGCTTATCCATACTGACACTTGAACAAAGCAGATATGAACACATACACTGACATTCATGAAATGCTTCAATGCATAGGTACATACAACAAAAATACTCTTATTTGCTCACCCAAGTTTATGAGCTACCAAATAAAAAAAGCAACTCTTCTCCCCTTGCCACCCCTCATGGCCCTCACCCCCTTTAACAAATGGATGTTTTTCCTGTTTTGGTAAGGGTTGATAAATCTTAAATTTAGTGAAAAGCTGCTGAAATTGCTGAAGATCCAAAACAATAGAAGTGGCTTTAATGTTATTAGCGGGGTACTTTGTTGCTCCTCTGTACCTCTCTCCCCCTGCAAGCCCCTTCCATCTGCATAAAAGGCTGTAAGAGCAGTACATGTGGTTGGAATGTCACAGACCCATGATAGCTTGGACAGAACTGATAAGAGGGGAAAAAGTAAAGTCCTGTACCCTATGCTTCAGCACCCTGCTGTTTGAGAAATTAAGCACCTGCTAGTGATAACGGGCCAGTCTTCTTGAAAGACGAATTTAGTGTCAGTGTTGATTTTGATAAGACAACAGCCAAATTTAAGTCATTAAAAAGTTTTAGAAAATGAATTGTGATGAAGCGGGTTCGCTTCGCAACTTTCCTCTTTCTCTCCTTCAACACAAAGGCAGGTTTCCTTCCACGCCCTCTGCGTACTTTATTTAGGGCCGCGAGTGCTGCTGTCGCCCTACATGCTCCCCCACCCCATGGCTTACTGGCACTTCACTACCACACTACATGTTCTCTCTCGTCCTCCTCCTGCTTCACCCTACCTCGGGACTCTGCTTTGTCCGGCCCGCACCCTCTTTTACAGGGTGGACGCGAGCCACAACGGTGGCACTGTCCGGTCCAGCAGCAGCAAGCCGGCGTACACGCGGAAAAGGCGAAATTTTGTGTTTCTTACACATTACAACATTTAGAATAAAAAGTGAAAGAATATACCTACAAGGACATGAAAATGTACAGTGACTAGAGTGCGCTTTGCTCTTCCTGTTAGTGTTAAGGAAAGTTAAGTAGA
>SMGT01016480.1:398801-426982 GCA_004794575.1 Lanistes nyassanus | reverse complement strand
AGAATCTGTGTGCGTGTAGCGCTAACCTCTAGCCCGAACCAAAATTACTTTTGTAAGGCGACGTATACATTAGCGTGTTAATTCACCGCTGGTGTGTACCGATTACAAGATGTTCGTTGAGTTTACTATCTACTGAAAGAGTAATTCGAGTAAAATCCGAATATGTTAATTGTTAGTATCTGCAACTATCCTAGAAGGATATAGAAACGTTTAAAGAGAGTGAGCTTAGCATAGCACGCGGTAAAAGGACACGGTTCGCTGGGCACCACTCGACCTGGGCCCCCCGGCGACGCTGTGGCTGTGAGCGTGGTGGCCAAAACCGTCTCCTTGATGGCTGCCCCCATCACAGAATGATACTAATTGAAAGCCTGAAACATTATTCTAGAATTTTCCCCCATCTCTTTGCAGCAGAAAAAAACTTGGTTTGTCTGGCACTACATGTACTGATAGCACAATCATGATTCTTATCTTATTCCAATTACAGTACAATGCATTCTACTTTAAAACGGATATCATTCCAACTAAAAGTCAGGCCACAGGATAGTCACTTGTAACTGTTACAATGCCCATACAGACACCTTTGTATCTGTGAATTAATTTTTCTCAACGTGTGACTCAAGGGGATTTCCCAGTCAGTTTGTAAACAAGATTTCCCAGTCAGTTTGTAAACAAGATTTCCCAAAGTGAGCCAATGGGTTGTGTTCATCAGTGACAACTTTTCCTACAGTTCCAGGATGTTGAAGCTGTACCACAGGTTTGTGCAGTTGTATTCTCCTTGTTTGCATTAAGTTCTGACCTCTACTTTTCCGTCAAAGGGGTAGGTTCCGTGAGTGTTCATATCTACAGTCAGTACAATGTAAAAATGAACATGAGACATCCCACACTGGGATGCTAATACTGTACTGGATATTGGGCTGTTCCTTGAAGAGAGTTTCCTTCACCACACAGAGGGTAACACTTCCCAGGTAATACAACTTAATTTGGTGAGAAATAAACTGGTGTCTGTGGAGCACTGTTTTCAGCAAGCCAATCTTACCTTGTAGTTTGTTCTCCCTAAATCAGAAGTCATGCTGCTACAAGACAAGGACATGGAAAAGCCTAAGAAGTCTAACAGTAGCAACAAAGTCTTAAAGCAAGCCCTCGGTGAGCGATTCTACGCTGTTGTGACAAGAGTGCAGGACGTAAGCCCCCACGTCATTGTGAAAGGAGAACGCAGGTTTATGCAAGACATGGTCAAAACCAACAGAAACAGACTTATAGCTCTTGACGTTACCAGGCCAGGAAGTGATGCAGCTGTTTTAAGTTTGCTTTCCGCACACATATCCACACTAGTCCCTCTTAATACATGTGCCAAATTGCAGCATGCAAGCAACCAGTTTTCCCCAACAATCTGAAGACTATTCTGGGCTGCAACTTTAAAGACTTACATCAGAGCAACACTAAAGTTTTCCTGCTGTAGGATTATTGCCAACATTCGACAAGGCACAGGGATGCTAATACCATATGTTCACAGGGAAGTCTGATTTTATGGCGCAAGTCAATGTTTAGGAGTAATAACTTCCTAGTAAATTCAACATTTCTTTTACACAAATACTTTTTCTCATAAGAAATACATTGCCTTGCATGTCTTAAAATTTTAGATGAGGCATTTATAACAATACAAAGATGGAAGACATTTTGGAGTTAATAGACCTCTAGCCCAGAGAGGAGACCTCTAGTATATGTGCCACTCCTCATATCTGTAACAGGTCTGCACCTAGAATTTCTAACCTGGTCTGTATAATTATGTCTATAAGCCTGTGGTGTAGACATAAGTGTACATCTATGCATTTGGAGGAAACGAAAAAAGTGAACTCAGGGGAAGGTTATGGGGGTGAGGGTTATGTCCCCCTCTCCAGCCCAGAAAGAGAGAGGTGGACGCTATAGCTTTGTGTGTTGGCAATTAGAAATGGCCAAGTTACATTTGACCAATCCTTACTAACGATCAGCTGTATACTGATTTTCATTGTTTTCTTGCCCCCCCCCCCCAAAAAAAAGAACCATGATAGAAAAAAGGAAGAAGAATGGAAAAGGCTGTCTAGGATGTAAATTATCAACATTTTGAAAGGAATCAATCGCTTTTAGCACTGTTCACACTCACCCTGTTCATCAACAGTTGACATGATGTATAAATGGTGCATTGCAATTTACAGTTTTGGACCACGCAAGAACAACCTATGGTTTGAAAAAGGCTGTGGGTAAATGCCTTCTTGGAATGTTACACATATACAGTTTGTACACCTAATATGAGCACATGGCAGATTTTATGGAGGGGAGACTTCTGAAAAATAGACCATATGTCTGCAGATAACACAAACGTGGCAGATTTTGTTGATAAGATGTTTCTGAACAAATAGAGTGTATTTTGTCTGCAAATAACAATCATAAATAGATCAACTTTCTTTGCAGATAACCAACATGGAAAAGAATTCAGGCAGCATCTCTAGGCAAACATCCATCACTAGCCCCAGGCGTAGCTCACCGCTGTTCTACATCTTTCTGTCTCCTCACTTCAAGAAGTTCATGTGTGTGGGTCTGTTCTTTTTCTGTGGTGTGATCACTGGGGTTTTCCTAAATGAATATGTTCTAGGTGGCGTCAGCACAAGAAGTATGGCAAGACAAGATGATGTGGAAAGTGATAAAATCTCACACAACCCAAACAGAGATGAAGGCAGGCCAGGTCTCAGCATAAAGAAAGATCTAAGCATACAATTCAGAGATTATCTTCCCAGGCGCATTTTTATCAACACTGCCTTGAATGTGCCTTCCAGCTTGGATTTGTTTCTGCAGACATACCCAGAAGCCTGTGAATACCATGTATACACATTCCTTGCTGACAGGGTGTACAGTTCACTTTATGCAAAGTATGAGAACCACACTTTGTTTTCAGGGGTCATATTTTCAAACTCTCAGAACATCACAATGATGGATTTTCCGGCTTCAGTTGGAGAGTATGAGGGCAAAATGACGCATTTACCTGTAGCACTGGTAGACATCCTGACCTGGCTTAGGGACAATGTGCATGTAGATGACTATGTTGTTATGAAGCTCAGCACAGATCCAGAAAATGAAAAACAGATTACAGAGAGGTTGACAGACTCCATATCTCCAGATTGGATTGACAAGCTCTATAGCACCACTCATGACGACAACCTTTTCTATTTCACAAGAGAAAGGTTTCAGATTTATGGATATCATGTTTATCGCTGGGATGACATTGAGCAAACATACAGTGACTTTGATGTGATAAATCCACCAAAATGTTCTCCTGGAGACAACATTTATATTGCAGAATCATGTGGGCACAAGAACAAGACTCACTTTACGCCAGTTTTGTATGCATCACACTTAGATTTCTCACTTGATGACACCCTTAGTTTACTTCATGTCATGTCCAAGAGAATCAAAGGTTACCTCCCACTCACTCTTTTTTTACCAGCGCCCTACTTTAAATCAAGAAAAAATTGCCAGCATCTGTCTAGCTTAGGGAAGAACCTGGATATTGGGCTGTTCCTTGAAGAGAGTTTCCTTCACCACACAGAGGGTACCACATCCAAGGTTATACAACACAATTTGGTGAGAAATAAACTGGTGTCTGTGGAGCACTGTTTTCAGCAAGCCAATCTTACCTTGCAGTTTGTTCTCCCTAAATCAGAAGTCATGCTGCTACAAGACAAGGACATGGAAAAGCCTAAGAAGTCTAACAGTAGCAACAAAGTCTTAAAGCAAGCCCTCGGTGAGCGATTCTACGCTGTTGTGACAAGAGTGCAGGATGTAAGCCCCCACGTCATTATGAAAGGAGAACGCAGGTTTACGCAAGACATGGTCAAAACCAACAGAAACAGACTTATAGCTCTTGACGTTACCAGGCCAGGAAGTGATGCAGCTGTTTTAAGTTTGCTTTCGGCACACATATCCACACTAGTCCCTCTTAATACATGTGCCAAATTGCAGCATGCAAGCAACCAGTTTTCCCCAACAATCTGAAGACTATTCTGGGCTGCAACTTTAAAGACTTACATCAGAACAACACTAAAGTTTTCCTGCTGTAGGATTATTGCCAAAATTCGACAAGGCACAGTAAATGGAGTCTGATATTAGGCAATCCTTTGAAAAAAAGGGGAGGGAGGGAGGCAAGGAGAGATGGAAGAGCACTAGACCAGAAAGGCTGACAAGGTTTTTAGTTTTGCATATTTATTTCCCTAAAAGAAACTTAAAAGTGTTGAGGTGCTAGGTTGGGAAGTTTGTGACACATACTCTACCTACACACTGACAGGAGTTCAGTTTACAGTGTCAGGGATGCCACAACATTCTTTCACTTTTTCACTTTTCAAGCAACCATATCAGAGTCCCTTACTCCCCCTCCCCCCCCCCGCCCCCTGGCGGGGCCACCACCACCATCAACAAAAATCCCTGCACTGTGAATTCAGTTACTTCTAAATTGCTCCCTTTTTTCTAGGCACTGTGTCTCAAACTGAATTCAGCCCCTACTGATATTCAGTCAAAAGCCACTATAAAATGGGAGGATACAGCTTGTTCAGGAGAAAAGTAAGCAAGCACAGATCTGATGAAAGCTCAAATAAGAAATCAATAAACCTAGTGCAACTTACTGTTAGTATTACAAGGTCTTCACAACTAGCTCAGCACAAACCTGGAATGAACATGCTTGAAGTTTAGAAGCAGCTTGTTAAAATGAATGACATGATGATGGTAGCCCCTTTGTCTCTGCTCTCTACCAACAGTCCATTTGACCATTTCACCAAGCTATGATGCAAAGACAGGAAATAAAAGTCTAAAAAAACATGTCATCTTTTCAAACTATATTCAGAACTGAAAATCTGTAAGTGCATGTATATACTTGGCTTTATGATTCTCTTCCCCCCTCTCTCTCTCCCCCCCTCTCTATTTCTCTTCTTTCCTCCCCCCACCCTCCATTTCTCTCCCTTCCTCCCCCCTCTCTCTCTCACACAAACATTCAGAGAGAAGTATGTGCAGGCACACGTGATCAATCTAAGCTAGAGGAGGGTACTGGTATGGAAAGCACTGCTGGTTACAGAACGATATTTCATGGCCATGCCAGCCATACAGCCAAGCAGGGTTTCTTTGAAGCAAAACCTTTGTTGACTTCATTAACACTGCGCACGTACATGTGTTTGCTGATGTGCTTGTGCATGTACATGTGTTTGCTGATGTGCTTGTGCATGTATATGTGCAAAAGAGAGAGAGGAGCGGAAACCCAAGTTAACACCAAATAAATATTTTGTGCAAGTCTTCACAAGTAGAACTCAACAGCATCATTTGATGCATCTGGTGTCATCTGATGTGCGTGACTATCTGCCAATTTGATGACAATTCTGCATATACAACAAACAGCAACTTTTCCTTCTATATTCAAGTCCCTATATTTTGCCCAGAAAGTTGCTGATTGTTTTCCACTATTTTGAAATCAAAGCAAGACAAGGCTTATTCTTAATCTGGGAGGGGCATGTAGAATTCAAAATGACACAATAAAGTATACAATATAGATATATATATAGGTGGGAAATAATAAGGGGTTAAAGACATCCTGATCATCCACTGTTATATGCATTATTCGTGGTATAAAAATCACAGAAACAAGAACAGAAATCCCCCCACCCCTTTTTGTTCGCAAAACTAACCACAGCCAACACGTCTTATAGTTTGTCACTTGGCCAAGTCCAATGGTAAGCTTTTAAAAATGCTGGAATCCTTTGATATTAAAATGGTGCCAATACTTACCCTTTTTCCCAGCAGGTAGCAGACTTAAAATGTCTCAATAGTGTCACATTATTTTTATAACTGTTTCTTCATGCATATTACTGAGGTTGGGTATGATTTCATTAAAGAAAGAGTTTCTATTTTTCCTAACTTGCTGGACTGGTGCCATCAGTTCATAATGTTTGCAGTAAGGGTTGGTATTTCATATCATCTGTATAATCTTTATGTCTTGTTGATCATGTTTCTTAAGAAAACACACAATCCCTGTTCACCCCAATAAAAAGGATGTTTTAGGGTCAGCTTCATCTGCAATCCACTTTATGTTGTATGGAAGTTTTCAGAATGCTTGAAATCACCACAATTTTTAGTGAAAAGTTCGATGTTTTGGTTAAATCGGATGTGTTGAGTGCAACTGTTAACATGGCAGACTGGCACCTCCTTCCCGCAAATTGTATGCTTACAAATGCATTATCATTCAATTGAATTGTGTTTGCTACATTTCCTGTAATGGATATTCTCTCGTATAGTTGTAATCACTGTTTCCGAATACTAGCTGTAGTTTAAGATTATTATTAACCTATGTTCCTTGCGGTACATACTGGTACAAAGACCTGCATGGGTATACTGTATCGTTTCAAGACCATACCAGTATTTATGGTTTCCAGTACGTACTGCCACCTCTAGTCTAAGCAGAGTGAGCTGAATGTCTGTAAAGTTTTTCAAAGCAATGCAGAATGGTGGTGCTCATAAGCTGAAACCATTTCAAAAACAATGCAGATTATTCATGTCATATAAATTTTATTTACATTTGACCAAAGCATCTCACCAACAAAGCCATCAGATCAATATTATAGTGTTCAAAATCTACATCACATGTTCTTCAGTGCAATCAGGATTATTTAGCTGCACACTGTCATTAAATTTAAAGATACCTAACAATGTACTGCTTTCTCACTCAGCTGAAAATAGTGTGATCCTAATTGTTCTGCATTCACACTTGAATTCTGTAAAACAACTCAAAATTTGTCACATGACCATTACTGTCCTCGGCTCAAAAACAAAGCATATGTTGTTAAGCTCATGGGAAAGAACGCCCATATGTATTTTTAAAAAAATTGTCATTCCCATCTCGAAACTCTAGGTCTGGATGTTAAAGTCCCATCCTCATTCAGTGTTGTGTAGTTGCCTTTCCTGGAGTCGCTAAGGTTCATGTAGAACATATAGCCCGTGCACACCAGAAAGGTAGCAGCACCCACTGCCATCACATATTTATTCTGTCAAAGGGAAAAAAGTGTTCAAACATAAGATAATGAAGTACGGGATACTATATATACATGCTGATATGCATAACAGGGCCCCATCCCCCATAGCGCGAAATCACCGCGAGGTTGAAGCACTGTCTCTCTAAATAACCACCAAACAACAGTGCGCGCGCACACACACACTGACAGAGGCACATAGAAATGCTAATCTACGAAATATCACAGGTATAGATGGAGTGGGGAGCCTAGTACAAATATAGTTCTCCGATGACAAGTGCAAAGAAAAGCGACGCAAAGATATCAAATAGGGTCTCAGTGTAGCCGACACATCTACTGATCTAGGATCGAGGGGACAGGGAAACTGGAATGCAACAGGGGATAACTAATTACACCATGACCAAGGCACTGATAGAGAACAACAGTGTATTGACCACAGCAATAAAGTTCAGTATGTCTATTGACACGTTTGGTACGTCTGCCGACACCTATAACCAGTGACGCTTGTAAACTCTTCGTTTGGTGTGGTGGCCTCACTCATTCACTCACTTCGACACTTGTGTATGTCACTGTGTGTGTGTGTGCTGCGGCATGAACACTGGGCCTTACCGGTCGAACAAATAATTCAAAATTTAATGCACGAAATGCACTGGTTGATCTCGCACTTGCCCAGCCAGGGGTTTCTGTCTTGAAAGCATCTCTAGCGTCGACTTTTGTCTCTTTTTCTCCTCCTGTTTGGGACATTTTTTTCTACGATGTTACTGGCTTCGCCAATTAACTGCGTGCTACCATCTTGATCTTGAGGGAGTCCTCATCAGATCCTCCTAACATTCTTTGATACAGATGTTTATTTTAAATTAATAATAAGATATCGATATAAATTCATCACTGAAATTATTTTTTGAAAGGAGGGGAAACAAAGTTCTTCATTAATGACAAATATTACAAATGTTAATGCTGCCTCCCTGGCGGATTCGCCATTTTCGTTACATTTCCTTAGCATGTGAACCCGGCTCTTACCCCTAGCAGCACCTGCTGCAACATTTGTCATCCGAAACACATTTGATGTTTAGTTTGACTACATCGCATCGTGTACATGCCCACAGCAAGTGTTCACTAGGCATTTTTTGTTGTTGTCTAGATCATATGCAGACCGTCACCACCCGCCGAATCACCGTACATTTGCGTCCGCAGCACCCGCCCCCCGCCCCCTTTAGGCTACTGCCGTCCTGATCGATGCTACCATACAATACAGCAGATCTAAAAGAAACTCGACAGTAAACGTTTCATCTAAAACTTTTCCAAGTTGAAAATATACAGTTTGTGTATACGTATTGCAAATGCCAGCTATAGAGAAATCTCTCACCTTTGTGGTACACGGCGACTTACATGGCATCCACTGTCTCTGAAGCAAGGTTTGAGGAATGTGGATTTGGAGCAAAAGGATTAAGCTGAGATAGTGACTGTTCCCGATTTTTCGTATTTATGGATCAACTTTTCAAGATTTGCGCGAAACACGGAAAATCCCAGTCAGCATCAGATCACGGACAAAAGTCTGGTAATAAGAAGGCAGTGGATGGTTTGTTAGGGTTTAGATTGCGCTTTAAAGCGACAACAATGCTACAAAAGATGTATTTTATGTTCATGGCCAAAGAAGTAACTCCAGTAGGGAAACGCAAGAGACCCAGAAAGGACAGGTAAAGAACTAGATAAATGTAAGGATTTTGGTCAAGGGATCAAAGGAGTTGAAGTGGTTGTCAAGGGTAGGTGCAGAGATTAGCCCAAGATGGGCCATGGATGGCTTAGTAACTAGAGATAGTGATAGTTGTGTTCAGCACTGTAATGTGAAATATTCACCTGGGATAAGAGAACACTGAACTGGGCTGGTTGTTAAACATGAAGTCAGCAATAAAGGCCCATGACTGGTCGCCTGCATGTGTGCACGCATGTGTAACAGGGAAAAGGATAATGGAGACAGAATTGAAAAAAAAAATCCCCAAAGGTCAGGCTGGCTCACATCAGCATTTATATCTGCACTTTCAGTCATAAGAGAAGTTGTAAGGCCCATTTGCCCTATTTTATGTGCACATTTTCATATGAACAGGAGATAAGAACACTCATGCAAGCCAATCCAATGGGGCATATACCTGCCACAAACGTTTTAGACACAATCTCATACACTGGACATTGGTGATGAATGTGTTACCATTATGCCCTGAATTAAAAAGGGTTTGACCATTACTTATAATATTACTTGAAGTGAGTAAAATGAGTTTATATTGGGTTCTGCTGCAGTCTAACCTGGATTTTACCTGTGCAACTAACTGGGCATCTCACAAAATTTTAGCTTACTGGTTGCGTGGTATGTGAATGGTTTAGTATTGTGGAGAAATGATGCATTTCTTGCTCTATTTTTAAGCCTTTCTTTGAAATGATAAAAACCCATTAACCTGTAACCAATGTGTTTGCACTGAAAATCATCCAATAATCTGGAATAAATTTGAGTGAACCTTCAACATACATGTTCATTGCAACATACATGTACATAACACACACATGCCTGCACACTAGCAGTCTTCAACAGAAAAAGTTTTATAAAAATGATCAGTGCAAATTAACACTGTTTAAAAAAACCTGCAATATAGATCAGAAACCAAAACTGCACTTTCTTATTTGCCTCTTAAGCTACTGTACATTTCTGCTTTTCCTTTCAGTATTTTTTTCGTTAAATTATTGCCTGTTTGGAGTGAAACAGTTGTATACGAGACTTCAAGTATTTCTGCAAACAAAGAAACTTAAAAATGCACTTCAGGTTATTTATACAAGTAAATGCAACATTTGCTGGTCCCAGGTGTCAGATGTGAGAGAGTAAATAAGAGAAACAATTAATTGTAGTTTACAGTTACTACGTGTTGTTCAACAGAGATGCAATTGTAAAACATGACTAGCATAAATAGCAAATTCTAACCTTGCAATAAACAAGCACAACCCCCCCCCCCCAAACACAGGTGAAATGCAAACAACTGCCAAGAAGGATCTCCAATAACAAATACAAAATATGGGTGGGGTAATGGCAGCAGCATGTTCAAACAGTAATAATTCATCAGCATCACAAATTCATCAAAATTCCGACGGGAGCCTACATAGGTTCACTGCTGCACCAAGATACTGAATGTGACAGCAGGCCACATAGTGTTTCAATCAGAGTACTCGCATCAAATGTAGACTACTAAATCAGCAATGTAGAATGAGGTATGGACTGCTCTTCTTGTGGGTATGCATGTACATCTAATGTATTTAAGTCATGGTGTGTGTGCATGTGCATATGTGTGAATGCATGTCATTAGTCTTTCGGATGCTGGGGGCTTGCCTTGGTGATTAAGCATAAAATGCCACCACAAATCCGTCTGTGGTGTGAACATTTCTAATCAAATGCATTCTGTTTGAAACTAATGATAGTAGAAGTTATAACTTCAAAGACAACACCCAAAATATATCTGTATTGTACATTTTACAGTGTATCACCATACAAAGGGTGAAGAAACAAATTAAATCTTCAAGAAACAAACATAAATGACCATAATGTACAGTAAAAAATGTATTGCAGACAGCCATTAACCTCCAGCTGCCCACACAAAAGGCTCCCTTGCCATTGATCATCTGGCAAAAATGCAAAAATCAAACCTCTGCAAATTACTATGAAAGCCAAGATTAACAGATATGTGCCCTATACAACCAGCTTCTGCACTTCATTTTGTATGGTATTTGCAGCTTATATAATCCGATTCCAACCCCCCCCCCCACTTCTGGTTTGAAAAAAAAACATCCTGCCAATGCCATGTGATCTTAATGACTAGAAGACTTGTAATCTTTATCTATATTTGGGGAAAAACCAACAATGCCACAGGTTTGAACAAATTAAAAAAAAAACCACCCAAATTATATACTAGCACTATTAAAATGATTAAACCACATTATCTTATGTCTGGGTGATAATGGAAATGGAAGTGTACATTTGTAGGCAGGTTGTGAATGGTGCAGGCTGGTACTGTTTTTGATAAATGTCATGACTAACTCAACCCTGGTCCTCAGCCTTAGTGACGAAATATCCTACAACTCAAATGGAATGCAGAAAATGACGAGTGCAGGGATTTACACTTCATCATAACTTTAGTTACATTAAAGAACATCAAGTCCAAAGGCAGGAAAATATAAGAACTGGAGATAGCCTTAGTGCTAATATCAACCCCCCCCCACCCCCCCACAAAAAAGGACAAAATATTTGATGTGGAAAGTACACATTGATGATCATCCTATATCTCTGATCTTTGTCTCATCACAGAGAATAACTTACAGCAAAAAATGAAGTACTTGTCAATCGACCTCATTTATTGTAAATGCATTAAATTCACAGCGGTGTTACCTCGTCGGGAGACAATAGGTAGCAAATAATGGCAATAGTAGTCACCTTGTTTGAAGCTACAGTGGTTGAAGTGAAAAAAAAATTCTTGTTGGTCAATTCAGGCAAAGATTTCTTCTAAAAATCAACAAAAACCTTTTTTCCCATCCAAACACACTGCAGCAGTAAATGCTGTGCTGCAGCTCAACTGACAATTTTGAGACGTTTCACTTAAAAACTGTACCCAGTTTCAGTTTCAACTATTCATCCGTTCACTTTCCCAAACAAGTGCTGTCTAAAGGTAGCATATTTTGATAAGGTGGTGTCATTAAACCAATGACTTGTAAAATAAATGGTGGACATTTGAACAGTCTCTGCCTAGGAATCGGTGTATTTGCATTATTCACATCACCAGGAAAGTTTCAGGGTCTGATGGTAAAGATTCAAGGTTAATTCCACCAAATAAATTGTGCAATTTATGTTTTTCATAGGGGGACAAATGAAGAATTAACACCTGAACTTCAGAATCTCCCCAATTTTAGGTATATAGGTAAAATGCGAAATAGTGTGTGCATGTGTAACTAGCATATAGTACAGAGGACTAATGACAACGCAGGCAAGGAATGTGGCTCAGCAAGCTGCAAACAGCAAAAAGAGGTCCTTCCCATGATGTAAAAGGGCCTCCTCAACATAGTTTACTGACATCATCATCTGTCTGAAAACAGTTACACAACTTTGCTCAACGTTGGGAAAAGGAAGAATAAGAAAATGCTAAGACACCAGTGGATATTGCATAGCCAGGGAATGAACGAATGAAGGGAGGTCATCCTCTGACCTCATACATGCAGGTAAGGGAAAGCAATATTTTAATCGATTTTTTTCTATTCGCACAATTCATAAATCATACTCTACAGGTAGAACTAGAAGTTTCAAGACTGTCTACCATTCAAGTCATTTAAATAGGAAGCCTTCTTGTATTTCTTATTTCAGTCTGCAAAAGAGCTGTAAAACTTGCTTAGTTTACACCTTAGCTGTAGCTGTATTTAGTATTGTGCACATAATATGAAATGTCCATAGCGTATGTTAAAAATATGTTTATTGCAAGTACATAGTTATACAAAATTTACTTATACAAATGATCTCTATCAAACTAGTTTTTCTATAATAACCTTTTCTGCACATGTAAAGAGTGTCTGATTATAGCAAGGTTGCAGAATCAAATGTCCCTCATTTGTCAGTTGACAGAATATCATTTAATACCGTGTGATGGTCTTATAGTCATTCACCTGTGACGCTGTAATGATTCGAGTGATTTTCAGCTGGGGCATAGTTACCTGCAAGAAATGCTCAATATCTTGTGGAAGAATATATTTAGGAAACATTTAAACCATCAGGTTGTCAGTTTTATTCACACTGTCAGAAGGTAGTATTAAATAGTACTAAACTTAGGAAACATGAATAATGTCGTAGTAATTTAGTGAAGCTAAATGACCATACTTTTTCTACCCGTTCCAGATAACGCAATTGCCCTACATCTTCTGTAAAGACAAAGCATTCGCTGCTTACACTTAACATGGGTCTGGTAACATCATGTTGGATCAGATGGTTTCACTACAGTAGGCTGGACAAGAAACTACATGAGTAAGAAAAAAGGTTCACTGAGGGTTTATATTGAAAGATTACAGCCTCTCTAGTAACCATATCAATCCCAGGTTAACAGTCATTTCACGACTTTCATGATTGTGACCCATCCTTGTTACCCAGAAACACGATGCCTGATAACAGAAAGCTGAGAACTTGCCACAAGACTGGCACCATCCCCCTCTCACACACCTCCGACAAACAAAAGAGAGAAAAGCTGCAGGAGCACACAGCTTGTTTCAGTCTTGCAAAACCCTACAGCTCCACAAGGGTACATCAAGCCATCTGGATCATGAATTAAATGTGCAGCAGTTAAAAAGATTCTATGTAATATAAATACAGACCAACTTTTATTCTGTGCCTCCTGGAGCAACTGGACAGGAACCTTGCTGGGATTTACCAGTTACTGCCAGAGAATGTTAACTGCTCTTGGTTCTTGGAACTCACCCAGTCCTCTAGAAACCAGCAGTTGAAAGTGTCAAAAGTATTGCAGCCTAAATATTAAAAGAAATAACAAGAAGCCTCTCCAGTCCCAAATTACCTATGCCAGGAACTTTGTCCACAAGTGCAATACAAGCCAAAATGGTAACACTCAAATAACTGAATGTTCGCCACCACTGTTGAGCTTAATTTCAGCTCATTATCTTTCTGACACCTCACAGGGTTCTTTCACCTCCTTTATTTTCAAAACCTCTAAGAAGGTTTCACGTGGGAGGCAACCCATGTTAAGGGCTGAAATACCATTTGTCTCTAAAAGATTTCTGAGCTCATCAGGATTTAAGGCGAAGATGTTCATCAGAACCACTTCCAACTGCTGGCCAGATGTCTCATGCTTGACTTTCTTTCTTGCAGGTTCTGCAGTTGTATCCTCATTTTTGATGTCAGGCTTCGGTTCTTCAGAAGCAGCGGTACTCTCCAGTTCAATGATCCAGGTTGGTTGATCTTCGTGTTGCTCCTGGTGATGTTGTATCATCATTTCCCTGCAGGTACACACACACACACACACACGCATGCACACCATAATGGTAATCAGCCTTTAGCTGGATGCATTTTAAATTCTATGAATCTGTAAGATTTCACACATCAAGATGTTCAGCTGGCAGCCAATCATATTTAGCAAACTCTAAGGAAATGACCACAAATGAAGTAGTTACACTAAGTTCTATTATTAGTTCATGATAAATGTGATAAAGAAAATTCAACCCCACCCCTTCCCAAAACAAAACAAATTTAAACTAGAGGCCACTCTAGAGGATGCTCTTTCTAAAATAGTGTGAGTTATACTTTGTGTGGACAGTAGTTACTCAGATATGAGTACCGTGTCGAGAAGTAGGACACAAGCATAACTCGGAGATAGTTGTTAGACTTGAACCTCATTAGTAAGCTGATTAAGGAAAATTATATCTTATAATTGTTGACTGGTCGGTTGTCTGATCAGGACTAGTAGAAGTTAGAGAAAGTATGGTTATTTAGGGTAATCATCGGTCGATCGCATTGTGCGTAAAGACGTCGGTGTGACGTTGTTTTCTGAGTTGGTTTTAGCATGTTGCACTGAAGACAAACGAATTGTCTGCAGAAAGGGAACGGTTTTCCCTTGGGTTCACCGATGTGAATTATCGGAATGGTAGTTGATTCATAACACGATAATGTGTGCATGTAGATATGTGTAGCATCTTGCTGTGGTGAATATATGCGAGAGCGAGTGATTGTTCTAAATGTGTCGGTAGATGTATAGTGGAGCACTATTCATTATGTAGTGGAATATTCTATGGTGTAACTGTAAAATAAATAGAACAGTATATTATCGCTGCCCTCTTCTATTAAGTTGTGCACGTGACAAGTAAGGGGGTGGAAATTGACAAAATTAGGCTGCTATCGCATTGTTAGCTCCCCCCTTCTTGACACATATTTAGGTTGTTGTAACTCTCGTTAACGAGCAGGCTAGTGGTAACACAAACCCAACACCCCTAGACACACGACAGAGTAATACCACAACACCTCTCACCCCCTACTCTCACCTAATTTTTCTTGCCTTCGGTCTGTTGTACATGGTTTCAAGTTATTTTAAAACGACATGGGATAAAACATTTTAAACAATTCATCATTGATTTTAAAGGGTGTCACTTCAAGTAAATATACTGTAAATATGTTTTAAATGAGAAGTTTACATTGACTTTATCTTGCAAGCACATATTAAGGTTACATGTGGTCTGCGCGAGTAAAAACAAAACAAAAAAAAAAGCCAATACATATGAATAAATTTTATTTTGCAATATGTGATCTTAAAAGTAAATAATGCACTAAAAATTGTAAATTTGAAAATGTGTCGTTTATTCAACTGAGCTTTATAGTTTGTTGGGTTTGTACCTGCAACCATATTTCCATTTTTTCGTACACATGGTTATCTGTTTGGATCTTAAAAATGCAGTTAGAATGAAGAATTTTTTCTTCTTTAAACTATGACCACGCAATGCATTTATACAGTGCCTTTACACAGCAGCAACTTTGAGTCCTCAGCAGTTAACACTTACTACGATTAATTACAAATGTATCCTTTACTTTAATACAAATGCAAATTGAAGAACTGACAAATAATCAGCTCTAAAAAAAGTACAATTCATAGAAGTAGAAGCGTCTACTTACTTGTGCAGTCCTCGTGTGGGACAGTAGGCACAAAGAAATTTATATATCACCACTTTTGATGCTGGTGATACAACACCACCTCTGTCGTCATATATGCCTTTCGAGTGAGCATCATACCAGTTTTGTTTGTCCATGACATCACTATGCATCTCATCCACGTGAACTTTAAAGTCACTGTGACACGAGAACAGACTGCTGCATAAAATGCACTGGATGGTGTTGGGACACTGGATAAAAGGCTCATCCGCTTTCTCTATCCAATCTTTTGGTGGGTCCAACTCTGGAATTTCAGTCTTGATGTGTAATTTACTGTCCTCCAGCAATTCTGAGTCTGGAGTTTCAGTCTTGATCTGTAAGTTACTATCAATCAGGAATGGTTCCACTTTTGGCTCTTCTGGAAAAGACATCTTTGCTTCTGCTTCTGAGTGCTGACGAACCTTGCAAGTGGAAAATAACAATATCTATATACATGTGCATTTCCATAATGTATTTAACCCATCATAACCAAAGTGATCAAGATGTTATAAACTTATATACTGAAGTAAATCCAATACATAAAAAATGGATTATGCTGCTGCTGCACTTAATGCTGAACAAAATACTTCATTCGCATACGGACAGTGGAATACATCTAATTAGGTTATACCTTCTGCAACAGGCGGCAAAATTTTGCTAATCCTACTTTTCCACTTTCTTACATGACGCAATAATGAACACCAGAAACTTTTTTCGGAACCACTACAACCAGCTGCTGAGACTGATTCCTGTGTGCTGCACTTATATTAAAATTAACTTTTAACTTCCACGGTTCTGGGCCAGCTTAGGTTTTAGATTGCTGTTGACGGCATTAACCAACGCGGCGGCAGCAGGGCTTCAAATCTGTACCCAGCTTACGAAAATGTGTCTTCGATTTCCTGTATTGCGCTTTGATTTGTAAAAGTGATCTACATGCCGAATCTTCAATTTACCCTCCCCAATTTAATTCTTTGCTGTTTCGCTGTACAACATACATCTAAAACCATTTAAAATAATTGCAAGGCCTCCTGCATATAAGAACTTATCTAGTACAGTATTATTTGTATGCTTTTATGCTCAAGTTTTACTTGCAGGACATGGGCTAGTCGTAAAATCTAATTTAGCGAGGAATCGAAGACAAGTTATCTAAGTAGCACATTTTCGTTCTTCCGTTTATAGTTTTTACTCAAGAAAAATAGCATAAGATGTTCATAGATATTACAAAGTCTACATGTATATTTCGCATTCCGAACAAGACATGAGTATAATTTATGTCAAAATAACTTACTTAGCAAACAATCTGAAACTGAGAGAGTCAAAACGAACAAAAACCCGTATGGCCGCCCAACCTTATTCTAACCGTTTGAGAATTTGCTGTTTTCGAGAATCGTGGTGCGATGTCGAACCAAAAAAGCCACAAAGTAGAGCCAAACCACCAACGTGCAGTGCCAAAGCCCTTCCAGCATAAATTACTACTTACGGGTTGTTGGAGGGGGGGGGGGGGAGGTGTGGAAAGAAGAAAACGATGAACAATACCAAAAAAAAAAAAAAGTGGTCGAGGGGTGAGGGCATCACGGTATGAAAAAAAGGTGGGGGGGGGGGACTAGTCACTAGTACAGGAATGAAGTCAGTTTTTTCCAAATTCAATAAAAGTAGGCTATTTGCACGGTCCCGTGCAGAAAGAATCCTAGGCTATTTGCACGGCTGACGTCATAGTAATGGGTCACCCCAACAGAGCCGTGTAAACAAAACTTACATTATTTTTACGGCTTTTGACTATAGTGAACGATGAATTACTTTAGTTCTTACTTTTTGACCTCAGTAACATGAGTAAAGACGTGTAGAGAGTTGATGAATGTGTGGATTGTGTGGAGAGTGGCGCAAAGCGTTGAAATAACTATACGGCTCTTCGGAGTTATGACGTCAGCCTTGCAAATAGCCTCGTCTGCACGGGACCGTGGGAATAGCCACTGCATTAAAATAGCTTTTAAATTCATAGTATGACCATAGTCTCTTATAACAGTTAATGTAAACAGGCTAAACATTATACTTCACTGGTATTTTGACATCAATATGTACATAGCGGCAGTGAGAGAAAGGTGTACTAGTAAAGGCGTCAGCCAAAATCTTGCGTTAGGTATATCGGGCATATTTCTGGGAGTTGGTTGACTCTACCAAATCAGTCTGAACACAACACTGAATTGTCCAAAACACTATAAGTGCTGAAAGGTTCATAATGATCATCAGACATTTGCTGACAATTTTTTTTCTTCATTTAATGATTATTATTTTTTAATTTAATTTTTGGATTATTTTGTCATTAAATGTGGTAAAACTGTCAACAGACATTTTGTCTACACTGGTATTAGTGGAATCTGCCGTTAAACTGGGGCTTAGAAATGACAACCAGTATGCAGCAAATAAAACAACAAAGTTTTCTTATATAACGCAATGAAAACTGTCTTCCGGGATCGTTTGCTAGCGTGGAAAAAGTTTTACAAAACTGTTTCTGGAACTGGCAGTTGTTTTTTTTGCAAGATTTCCATGACCGGCTTTAAGACATTGTGGACCAAACACCAAGGAAGACATCCTCACGGTGCAAGGAGACTTAATAATGTGCATGCATGCATGTGCGTGTGCATATATGTTTACACACATATGATCTTTCCTACCTCCATACATATGCATTATGCATGCTAGTAGTTTCAGATTGTAAAATGTGTATACCTCTAATGACAGTAGCTGGGTTGGGTGTTTGGCTTTGTTATGATCCACAGTCTCTTTCTTGGAAGAAAAGGTCTTTAAACAATGGCCACACCTGTCAAAGGAGCATGTCATACTGGATCAAGCATTCTTGCTTGGTCATCAACAGTATTTTTTTTTAAAGTTGCAATAGGAACTATTACTATGCACACATCTGCCTTGCCAACACTTTGTTTCTTAAAATGACAAATGTGTTGCAAATCACCTAATGCAGACCCCCCCCACCCCCTGGAAAAAAGTGCTGTGATTAAGGTTATATGGCCAACAAAGGGTTGGTAGATCGGTAGATTTTTCTAAGCCCTCATGGAAAAAAAAGGGAAGCTAGTGTAGGCATAGTGTAAAATTATGTCCCTTGTCAGCTTTTTTTGAAAAAAGTGACAGAAAAAAATGTTGGCAAGAAAAAAAAAAGGGTTTATTGGGTAACCATAACTGCAATGCCTTTGCTTTTGTCACTACCTTTATTTTTCTTTGGGATAACTATTCGTGGGAAATTCATGTATTTTTATAAATGTTTTCAGTCTTGTTAATGACAATTTTAAACAAAGGAAAAGAAAGCAAAACAATATCCATGCTTAATTCACTGTCAGAATATCTACAATTACAAGAAAAGAATCTTGTAAAATGGTACATTGTAATTCTAAATTACTGCTTAAGTTAGAGGCAAAAATTATAATTGATTTTTACTCTCTTCACATGTTTAAAAAAATCATTTAATTAAAAGATTTTTCATCAATTTTTGCAAGTACATCCTATTCCTTAGTATCATTTTTGCAAAATCTGCATAAAGAGAAAAGAAACAGGTGACTGCTGCTTGGGGTAAATAAGGTTACAACAAAGAGAACTTGGTCAAGCGAGACTTAGACAAGATGTCAAGGTTTCGGGCATGACCCCTTCTTTAGGACAACACAGATAACAAACAAAATGGGGACAGAAACACTTGTCCCCCATGGTCGCTGGAGAAGAAAAAAATACACTGTGGAGGACCAGCATCTTTGTCAATTAAGTGACCTGTTTTGTTTGTTGCTATCTGTTTGTGTCGTCCTGATGAAGGGGTTATTCCCCGAACTGTTGACATCTTGTCTAAGTCTTGCTTGGCCAAGTTCTCTTTGTTGTTATCCAAATCTGCATACAAAATAAAGCAAAATCATATGGATAAACAGCTCTGCAAATGAATACAAGAACATGCACTGCATAAGCTCACAAACATCCAGAAAGCAGAAGCATCTCTGGAATACAAGGGGAAGGAGGTGGGTAGTTCGCAGAATTGTGGATGGTCACGTCTGCTTAAAAAGCCATCAGACCAGTGTACTACCATCTACCACTTGGCGTAGCAGGTTCCCCAGTGGGGTGGATAAAGTTAGCATTGATTGCATCCTTTTAGCATAGGACTTTTGTAACGAAATTGAGAGCTGGTGTGTAAAACTAGCCTTGTTCATTCAGTTTAAATTAGAGGGTAGTTTGCTTAGTTTAAAGAAGTAAATTTAAATAACAAGCCGAGCACGATCGTACCAGAAGTGACTGGGAGGTGAACTTGGGAACTCGAGAAACCTAAACATTGCTCTGGCTGTCTGTCAACAGTTCATGACTGACTATGCACGTGATGTTGTTTACAGGGAGAGAGGCACGTGGGGAGGATAGATCAGGTGATGTAGAGGGCGTTGGAGTAGAGAAAAATAAAAAGGGGGAAGATCAAGAGAGGGGAGGACACAGAAGAAAGAAGCTTGCTCGAACCTGCGCCCAGCCGGAAGGTTTTTGCACGCCTGACCATGGGACTTAGATTTGACATCGAAGGCCCAAGGCAGGAGTTAGCAGGCAGAAGACTGAGGGGCACAGATTGGAGGGTGAGCTACAGAGCTGCCTTCCATGTGCGCCTCTAATGAAGAAATAAGTAAAAGATGGAGAACATCAGTACGTTGCCTGTGCGTTTGGCGGAACGGCACTTACACCGGCTAGTGGACGCAATTATGCCAACGGCCGAACAAAAGGAAGCACTGCAGGCACTGATTGAGGCTGGCCGGTGGAAGGAGGTGCTGATTCAAGTGTTCCTCGAGGTGGCCAGTTGGCACCAGGCACACGACCCCCCTCCTCCGCTCGAGG
The DNA here is from genome assembly GCA_004794575.1 of Lanistes nyassanus. Lineage (NCBI taxonomy): Eukaryota > Metazoa > Mollusca > Gastropoda > Architaenioglossa > Ampullariidae > Lanistes > Lanistes nyassanus. Next base: position 406,387 of record SMGT01016480.1, on the reverse strand, counting down.
TGACATTTTTGTTTTAAAGAGACATGAGAGACAGGTCGTTGCCTGTGCGTTTGGCGGAACGGCACTTACACCGGCTAGTGGACGCAATTATGCCAACGGCCGAACAAAAGGAAGCACTGCAGGCACTGATTGAGGCTGGCCGGTGGAAGGAGGTGCTGATTCAAGTGTTCCTCGAGGTGGCCAGTTGGCACCAGGCACACGACCCCCCTCCTCCGCTCGAGGTGACATTTTTGTTTTAAAGAGACATGAGAGACAGGTCCAAGAGAAAGTCACTAGACTATCAAGATTTGGTGTAGCATTTAGTTGAACGGCTGTGCCATCGCTTAGTATATTTTTAGCAATAAATTTTGGTGTAGTCAATTTGCTGTCGGGCTGTGGTGTCGTGCGAGTGTGTCCGACTGGAGGTGTTACACTTTGCAGAGCTCCTGATAACTCACAACAGGTGGTAATTTATGCACAGAAATTCAAGAATGATGCAGATTTTAAACCCATGCATCACAGTGATGCATGGATGTTGTTAACAGTTGGCAAATTAACACCATAAGCTGCTTGGGTTGACCCCTGCTTATTACAAAATGATTCTTAGATTTCCAGCGAGAGGGTTATTTTGACCCTTGGTTTTAAAAAATTGCAAAGCACTGTTCTGTATATAGTTGTCAAGTGATTGACCACGTGATCATTTCAGCCATTAGGCACTGTTATCCCTATCAGAAAATCCCCAGTTTTCATCATGGCAAGGGCAGGATAACTGTGGCACATTTCACTGTGGGAAAAATGCTATATTTAATCCTATAGTGTAAGCATAGTTTTAAAAGGATTGAGTGCAATCTGAATTATCAAATATCTACAGTGATTTTTCTTGCACAAATTTTATATTTTCAACAAATTATTAAACTATATAATTAAATTATTGCCATCAATGACACTCTTGAAACAGAGCAAGGAATTCAAGTACTTGAGGAGCGTCTTCATTGAAGATGGTAGGCCAGATTAAGAAATTGAGACTCGAGTGCAGAAAGCCAATAGTGTCAACTTCCAGCTACCCCCAACCCCTACCCTCTGAAGCATCCCAATATCCCATGGACTTCAAGGCCCAGCTGATCAATACCATCTTACTCCCTACCAGTGTCAGACATGGACACTCACCACAGCTTAAGACAAGAATATCACGCTGTGAAATGAGATAACTCTGATGTGGCAGACAAGACCAGGAGAGACATGATCAGAAATGAAAAGATTAGATCAATGGCTGGAACACCGCCAGCCCACATACAAATCCAGTGCCAGAGAATCAAATGGTTTGGACACCTGATAACAATGGCTACTGACAAGGCAGCTTTTAGAGCCTATATCCTTAGAAGCACAGATGTCTGAGCAAGAAGATGACCAGGCAGGTGCTGATCGAGATTGTGGCAGAGGCACTTAGGTCCCATGGCCTGTCACAGAGGCACTTAGGTCCCATGGCCTGTCCATCACAGAGGCACTTAGGTCCCATGGCCTGTCACAGAGGCACTTAGGTCCCATGGCCTGTCCATCACAGAGGCATCCCATCAGGTGACTGACCCTGTCTCCATCTCCCCATGACACCCCAGGACATATAGAAGATAAAGGAGATGGAACTATAGCTTGTTTTCACGATCTTAAGCCCACTGCAGTTTCTGAAAGGCATAATCAAATGAAATTTGTAATCACATTTTTTTTTATACTGAAACCATGGATTCTCTAATCATGCACAGTTCACTCCCTTAGCTGACGATAAGAAATCAACTGAGAAGACAATATGACTCATGAAGCAGTTGAAATGAACCAAGTAAGACAGGAAAAGGCAAAAGAGAAAATGAAATGTAAAGGCTGACAGTGACACACAATAAATGAGGAAGGAGCCGGGCATTCTCCTGCTGCCTTATTCTGCTGCACCAATCAAAATCTTACACTGCAACAGGAAGAAACCAGCATTCCACCCCTGCTTCAAAATCCTAATCACACCTAGTCTATTTTAAGCGGAATTCACACCGCACTAATAGAATTCTGCCATCCCATTTTTCATAAGACAAAAGTACTGTTTTGCAAGATTTTTAAAAGATGTATTTCTGAATACACATACCTATGCACATGCACATGAAGGACCGTATAGGGGAAAATGGAACCACTACCCACAAAAAAGTCAGTCTGTGTGTCACAGAGTAAACTTGTATATATATATAGATCAGTTCCCCAACCCTCACTGTTAAGTTATATTCTGTTACACTCACGGTACCATTAACGATTACAAAAGGCTATTTGTACCTGTAGGTTGTTGTCCTTTTCTTCTCTGGGGTTGGTGTCGAGGTGCAGGATGTGCCCCGCTTACGACTGACAACAGGACTCTTGGACAGGCGAGAGCGCTTGTGGAGGTGAGAAGTCAATCTGTTGTGTGTAGGCTCAGATGTGAGGACTGACTTGCGAGACAAGACAGGCAGTACTTTTCCAAAAGAGAGAGATGACCTGTGAAAACTAATGGCCTGCTTTCTTCCACGAGACTGTGAAAAACCAGAAGCTGAAATGATTTCAAAATCATCATCACTGATGCTGTCAGATCTCAACGGGGGCAGAACTTTTACAGGAGAGAGGGATGATCTGCGAGAGGCTGCAATCTGCTTACTTCTAGGAGACTGTGTAAAACCAGAGACTGAAGTGATTTCAAAATCATCGCTGCTGCTGTCAGTGTTATCTGATCCCATCTGGGCCAGCAAGTTTTCGACTTTAATCTTTGTAGTGCTCGTACGTTTTCTGATTATTGGTTCATCATCAGAGTCTGAGTCTGGGATCTTTAGCTGCATGTTTCTGACCTCTCCATTTTTGGTCCTACAGTTGTCACTGTCAAAACACTGTGAGCTTTGAGATCTGGAAGCTTGTGATGGTAAAACCTCCATGTAACACATGGTGCCTGACAATGCCTCCTCCTTCAAGGGTAAGGTGGGGTGAAAAAAACGCGTGTGATTCTTCAGCTGTTCACTGTTTCCATACAAAGCGTTGCAATGACCACATTTAAATAGTTTGTTATGTACTTTGTGATGTGCTGTTTTTATGTGATCTTCAGTCTGTATTTTATTGCCTTGAAAACTACACAGTCTGCACTTGTACTGCACCATGTCCATTTCTGCCTCAGGTTCATCCACCTTTTGTACCTGGATATCTGTTTTCACAGGGTGAGATGTTGGAAGATGAGAGACGAGAACAGCATGTAAAAGTGATTTATTGTTTTCTGCCAGTCTGCCAGTTTTACCAGCTTCAGATACATGACCTGACGTTTTCTGGGGGCGAGTACATGACAGAGCATGTCTCTCCATGCTGGCGGCATTCAGTGTTAAATGACCACAGGCTTTGCACTTCTTCTTTGACCAGCCACTGAACTTGACTAAAGTATAACCTTTCTTTGCCTTTTTCAAAGAATGTGGGTCTTTTTCTGTTTTGCCCTTCCTCTTTCTATGAACTCCTTTGTTTGTGAGAATGTTCTGTGCCTCAAGCATAGAACTGTCGCCCTTTCTGCTCTTCTTCAAAAAGTCTTTCACAGTCTCTTGCAGGTTTATGCTAACATGTTTAAGTCTATCTGGTTTTCCTTGATGACAACACCGAATGTGCAGACTGACATCACTTTCTTCCAAAGCAGAAAAGGTACAGTAGTAACAATGGACTGGTCGCACTTCAAGATGTTCCAGCAGATGTTTGTGAATCTTGTATCTACTAGGAAAGTGTGCTGCGCCCCCTGAGCAAACCTGACAAGTGTACACACTACTTCTGCCATCACCCCTTGCATGTTTAAACAAAGCAGATAAGCACTTATGTAAGCGGGGACTATTCAAGATAATCTTTTCCTTAGTTTCTTCATGGTTTGAGGATCCGTTATCTATGAATGAAGAGTCTGCAGCAAGACTGGGGAGCTCCAGGTTATCATCATCTTCACATTTTTCCACAGCTGGGTCTGTCAGCAAGTCTATGTCTTTTCCACATGAGCCATCCATCGATGGTTTTCTAGACAATGGTCGCACATCAGCTTTACTGCTCTTTGACTGAGGATCCTCACCTGGTGGTTCTCTATTGACATTTTGTCTTGACAACAACTTACTGCTGCCATCAGAGACAAAGATGGGCTGACAAAATGTATCTCCAGCTGAAGATGCCTCTTTGATGGATTCTGAACAGCTGCTGTGTTCATCCAGGTAGTCAATGTCAGGTTTCCTCAGGATCTTGCAGATACTGGTGAAGCGACTCAGGGTAAGTGGCTGGGAAGTCAGCTTTGCAATGAACATCGTGTTCACGTTCAAAAGGTTTACATTTTGCTCCAAGTCCGGGTGCTCCTGCCTTGTGTGATGTAGCACAGACTTCCGGCTTGAGCCAGTCTTTTTGCAGTGAATGCAAGCAGTCAATGGAATTTTGTTGTGGTAGAACAAATGGCAATGCACCTTCTCCAAGCTACTAATCAACCGATCACAGTAGTAACAGCGGAAACTTTGGCCTATTTGGACATAAAGGACATCTCTCATGGCTCTGTCCAGTTCATCTTTGCCACAAAAATCCAACAAGGCACTCCATTTTTTCTTAGTTGTGGGGGTCTGCTTTCCAGACACTGAATGTTTTGTTGTGGGTGACAAGCAGACACCACAAGCTGATGGTACACGCGGCAATGCTTGGATGGATCCTAATGCTGTGCTTAAACTCCTAGATGATATCGATCTTCTGAGGTCAGATGGATCTGTTCTTTGAGTCAACATCTGTGTATAGTGGTCAGGTGAATTTACAAGTGCATCTGGTCCTGTTGCTGCAGGTGGAAAAGCTGACTTGGCCAAGGGTGAATCACTTAATGCTGTATCTGAATGCTGCGCATTGCCTACTCCACAGGCAGCCATATTGATGGCTTGATTAGGTGAGGGTGACTTAGGGAAAACTGTATCCGAGTCCTTTGAAATAAGTAAAAGCTTTGCAGATGTAGAACTCTGACTGAGAGCATCCCCACAAAAACCACCTTCCCTCACCGAGCTCTCTCTTATTTGCTGAGAGGATTCTTCTAAAGAAGCGTTCCCTGCTTTATCAGAGCAACCATTCACAGAAAGAGGCATGTCAAACTGTTTGCTACATGGTACATCTAGCTGCAGCAAAAGCATATTGTCGGCAGCCATAACAGGTGCACTGACCATGGGATGAAACAAGGATGCATTTTTTGCAACAGTGACCGCCTCAGGAGATGTGACAGTTGGGGTCATCTTGCCACTTCCTCCTTGCTTCACTGGCAAGCCAGCCTCCAACATGATATTCTTAATTTTGTTGGCAGTTTCCATCCTCACTCTGAGAGAGTCTGCTCGCCCTGGACTGGCAGAAGCATCAGAACAGTGCACCGAAACATTCGTTGAGTAATCCAGCTTTGAAAGTTTAGATGTTTCCAGAAGATGAGAGCCATGCTCAATGCCGTTGGTGGGGACTGTGGCAAGGTTCATCTGAGACTCGTCTTGGCATCTGCTTGCTGCTCCAACCCTGGCTTCACTTTTGGCTTCTGTCACTTTGAGACACTCTGAAATGAAGGATTTATATCCATTTTTCTTTCTCTCATGACAGAGACACATTCCAAGGACTCGGAAAAGACATGTGCCAGCATGGTTGTGTTGACAGTGACACATGATGGCTGCCTTTGACAAGAAGCGTGCAGGGCACCTGCCACAGCTGAAAAGTGTCATCGAGTGCTCCTTAAAATGACTCAGTAGGTCTGATGGACATGCAAAACGCATGGCACACTGCCTGCAACTGCCAAGATAAAAAAAATGCAGTTTGTCTCTTCATCTGCAGGTCAATTATATAACACATGAAAATCTAAAAATACATTAAAATGCAAATGAATAATAAATTTTGACACTTCTTAAAACACCATGAATACACTTTAAATTCTGTAAACAGTCAAAAAAAAATGCCTAACACTCTGACATTTCTGGAGTGATTAGGGTTGATACTAACCAGCATTCAGTGAGTTCAGCATGAGTTTTAATGTGCTGCTCCAACCGTTGAATGCTCTCAGCTCCAAAGCTGCAGCTGAACACAGGGCACCGATACCTGCAAGGCAAGAATCCACAATTTACAGACAAGCAAGTAGTGAAGAGGTTACGTCTTTCAACTGCTGTGTATTCCTTTCCTTTCTACCAATTTCTAAATGGGTTCGCTCTAATTAATAAACATTAAAACTATTTCTTTATGTTCTCATACCATCATAGTTACTTTTCTGTCATTTCTTGTGATTGCACTGAAAGATTTGTTTGGCCAGATATGTTAGATCACTTGCCAACATGAGGGTCTGTGCTGTTTAACAAATAAATGGGGATTCCACTGACTGCAAGAATATTATTTCATTTCCCATTTTGGCACCATAGCCCCTACAAGACTAAGAGCACTAAACTCACTTCCATCCAATTCAAGACTCCCCCCCCCCCTCTCTTGTTTACCTCTGTAACATCCCCACTACTTTTCTTCCCTAACCCCAACCCTTTCTCCAGCCCCTATGGCACACACCATTCTACTGGCTGTAGGCCTTCTCACCGTTGGTGGCACAGCATACCCTACTTCCCATGCACTGTCCCCTCTTCTCTGCATTTCCTGTCCAGCAGCTGTGGTGGACCATCGTCTCTGTCAGCTAAGTAACTCATTTTATTTGTTATCTGTTTGTGTCGTTCTGAAGAAGAGGCCATGTCCCCCACACCGACGTTTCGTCTAGTTTGGCTTGGTTAAGTTTTCTTTGTTGTCACCTTAGATAACTTCATAATCAACACAATTCTTGTCGCGAATGCAAAACAGGAATGCTAAAGACAGGTATTAGCATTCTTCCTTCAACTCTTATTAATGCTTTTGGTTTCTGTGAAGACACACAAACATCCATGCACGCACAAAGAAAGAAACAGACAAATGAAGGCTTGGCCAACTGGGGAAGAATTATAAAGGAATTCAGCTTGCCGAGGTGATTAATATCATGAAACACTCACACCATACGGGAGATGGTGTGCTCTGTGATGTGGTTGGTGAGGTCCGTGGTGTATTTACCCCTGTAGTGGCAGTAGTAACAGACAAACTCCACGTCGTCATCGTGACAGGAGTTGAGATGCATAGTGAAGTCTATGGCCAAGTAACAACTGAAGGGGCACATGCTGCATATGTAGAACATGGACAAGCGGTCACTCACTGGACAGCTGCTCTTGTCTGCAAAGGTTGTGCAGACTGTTGAGAAGGAATAACATGAAAAAGGAGAAATGAGGGTTACCAATTCAGCATCCATGACACTGAAAGTACTTTAGAAAAGATTTGGAACATTTACTTAATCCAAGAAGTGATCCAGGTGCTTACTAATCTGTACAATGGAAGAGTAAGTAACCAATGTTTGTTTGTAAGCTGGGATTTACTAATTTATACATAGGGAAGGTAACTAATGTTTGTGTGTAAGCTGGGACTTAATAAACTAATTTATACATAGGGAAGGTAACCAATGTTTGTTTGTAAGCTGGGATTTACTAATTTATACATAGGGAAGGTAACTAATGTTTGTGTGTAAGCTGGGACTTAATAAACTAATTTAT
>SMGT01016480.1:382730-398768 GCA_004794575.1 Lanistes nyassanus | reverse complement strand
CAATTCAGCATCCATGACACTGAAAGTACTTTAGAAAAGATTTGGAACATTTACTTAATCCAAGAAGTGATCCAGGTGCTTACTAATCTGTACAATGGGAGAGTAAGTAACCAATGTTTGTAAGCTGGGATTTACTAATTTATACATAGGGAAGGTAACTAATGTTTGTGTGTAAGCTGGGACTTAATAAACTAATTTATACATAGGGAAGGTAACCAATGTTTGTGTGTAAGCTGGGACTTACTAATTTATACATTGGGAAGGTAACCAATGTTTGTGTGTAAGATGGGACAGGGCCTATAGCCAATATATTAAACACAAGTACTAGCAGGTAGAAGAAATCTGACCTACTAGTATTATTCGCCATCTTTGTTGATGCTGAAAGCAGTACCTTATCCCTGATCATCAGAAGTCTTGACAAAATTATTTTAACTTTCAGATCAACTCTTACACAGCTGAAAGATATGTGCACTGATGAGTCTCTTAATTTTTTTTAAAGGAATAAATGACTTTAAAAAACATTTGGCAAAAATTCACTCAGTTGTAAGGTATGAATTAAATAATCGAACAGCTGAGTATTCACCTTTCTTTCCTGCAAGAAGCCCAGTTTGTTCCGATTCCTGGAACAAGTCATGCGGTGCGTCTTTTGCTTGAACGTAAGCTCCACAACTAACATCATCTCCAGCAGCACGTAAGACACTGCGATCTTCCATGTCAGCCTCTGCTCCAGGGTGATCACTGCTGTTAGCACTACTACCATCTTCTATGTCACATGGAATCTTTGTTCCTGATGTCGGTGATGATACAATACAATTCCCTAATTCAGCAGATTCAAGATTGTTTATTTCTGGCTCTGACAAACTTTCCCATCCGCAATACTGAATTTCTTTTGCAGCACTTGTGACTCTACTCAATGCACAGTCCCTAACTGCTTCCAGAACTCCTCCATTTACCTCATCATTACTTTCAATCACCTCTGTTTTAAGTACAGAGCTGGTCTTTTTGAAAGATCTAGTCACATTTTCTTCATTCAATATAATGACCTCATCAGAGGATGTTTCATCTTCCTCTCCTAGAGGCCAAGAAGTCTTGACTGTTGTTCCTGTAGCTGCTGATAAACCGTGCGGCATGCATCTCACTTTATCATCTTTGAATATGCTGTCAGTGCCCTGTTTGGGATTCAAAGGGTGAGTGGTCCCAACATCTGGTAAACCAGATTCATCAGCAGCTACAGCATTCCACTCAGCGCCACTGGTCTCTTTAGGACATGGTAATACTGTATGCGTGAAATTTAATGAAGAAGCGTGTTCTTGTGTAGGTTGTTTGCTTGGTGACTCTGGACAAGTGATTGAAGCATCACTTTGTATTGTTGCTATATTTCTCTCTCTCTTTCCAGTGTCCACAGGATCAAAAAGCTCTTGTACACTCTCTGAGGATTCTCTGGGTCCATCATCAGGCATAATAGATTGCAGGGTGTCTTCTGAGTTGCTACCATTCCTCAAACTGAAATGTACTGCTTCCCTGTTATTTCCAGATGCTGCCATATGTATGTCAATGCTTACAGTGTCACTTTCAAACACTGAAGGTTGGCTTACATCTGTACAGTTCTTTGTCACTGTATTTGCCATTTCTGACATAAAATCATGTGGTGGGGTTTCAGCTAAAGTTTCAGCAGCATCTTCAATACTTGGTAACATCTCTGCTGATGCAGACAATGCAGTCAACATTTCACTACCACATGCGGTAGTGTCAGCTGTGGTGCCTACACTGCCAACTTGTGTCACATCATCGTGAGCTGTGCCTGAAGTCATGCCTACATTTTCAACTTCAAGACTCCACAAGGTCTCCTCATGAGCACCCTCAACCTTATCTATGGACGTTCTTGTATTTGCCATTTCACAATGGGCTTTGGTGATGGCATTTTCCAGTGACACCATAGTCACAGCTGGATCATCCGCATTTTTGCTCCTCACACATTCTTTTGGCATCTGATCTCTATCCACACTCTCACCAGTGCCTAAAACATTTACAGCATTTGTAGCACTGATGGGTATGGTCTCACTCTCAGCATTCAAAAGCAAAACACTATTTGAAGAAGGCTGTACAGTGATAGTGGACAAAGCACTAGAGGTGAACACCCTATCCCCAGCATTTTCAGCATCAGATATTTCTGCGTTTGTGGCCATCAGTTCTATCGATTCCGCTGAAGCTGCAGACACTGCTTCAGGCTGGATATCATTTAGGCAACTGCTAGCTTGCAGATGTTGGGGGCTTTCTTTTTCAGTCACTTCTACACAAGCCTGTGTGTGTTCAGTACTATCACCTGGAATTAGTATTTTCAGGATCTTCTCACGGATCTGAGGATTGCCAACATGATTGAGAATGCAAGCATCAATCAGGTTGACTTTGCTGATGGTGTCTCTAATAGTTTCATCTGTTCTACTGCACACTGGGTCGCTGTCCGAGACACCACATTGTGGGCATTTTTTGTTATTGGCATGTTCATGGTTCCATACATGAAGATAAAACTCTTGCTTATCTCTGAACCGTTTCCGGCACAGCAAGCACACAAACTGATTATTCCACATCATGTAGCTCCTAGGCTCAGCTGTAGAGAATGAGTTAGTCAGAGTAGATGCAGAAGGTTCTGAAGGCGATGTAGCAATTCTGGGTGTGCACTGTGTATCACAAGACATTGTGGATAGTGTTGTTTCTGAAAATATCGGAGGCTCAGGGTGTTCCTTCTTGATGGACGGCAAAAATCTGCTGGAGGAAGACATTGAAATCTGCAAGTCATGGTTACCACTGTCGGTAAGCTCAGACACTGGGATGACTGTGGAAGTGAAAGCACTACTTAATGACGTGCAGGCAGCAGCAGCAGTGACAGTTGCTGAATCAGTCTCTCTTGAGCTCTGCTGTCCCATGACTGGAATAGTGGTGGTTTGATTGGTGCTATCTGTAGCAGACAAAATGTTTGCTAAAACTGGATTTGCTGAACTCAAAGTGCTGGAGCCAGAAGCTGTTGGAACCAAGAGCTCAGTACTGGAAAACCCAGAAGCTGTAAAAGGAGTGCAACCACTGGTCACAGATGTGCCATGCTGTTGTGTATCAATATGTCTAGTATTTGAAAAATGAGCTGTGGTTGCATTTTGCAAAGGGCCCGCACCTTGCAGGCTCAATCTATTTATGACTGAGTGTGGTTCGCAAATTGCGCCAGCAGCCAACCTTATTTGTGGTGGTGGAAAGGCAAAGTCTGAATGCTGTGTGGAAGCTGCTGTGACTGAAAGGGCTTCTGCTTCTCTTGAACTTGAGGGCTGTGGAATTTGTCCAGTTGTTTGAATTCCTCTCAAAGAGAAACTCCAAAGTGCAGGATTATACATAAAAGCGCAGCTGCTCTGACAGGTGGTCAATGAAAAGGGCTGAAAGTTTCTAGTTACTTGGTAACTACTCACACCTGTCACACTGCAGTTTGTAGGTGGATGTTGGTTTTGAGTCAGACTCAGAACATGCTGTGGGTTGGAACCAACCAGTCCTGTGGCTCCAGTGCCAACAGCTGTAGGGGTATGTATAGATCCAGTGGTCACAGCTACAGGCAATTGTTCAACTCCTGTGCTAACAGCAGTAGTTGGTCGTATGTGCTGAGCCCTAACAACTGTATCTGGTCTTTTGGATCCAATACTAACAGTTGCAGGCCCTGATGGGCTCCTGGGCATAATAATCAATGGTTTGTGTTTCTTTCTCATTTGAACGTGCTGGGTTGGATTTTGGAAAACTCTTCTTGGCTGAAAGAAAAGTAACCGAGGAAGAGAGTCAAATTTAGCCATCTGCTGACCCCTGTCAGCATTGTGATTATGGGTTTCTGTGGATACTACAGTCCTATCTGATGGCTTCTGGATTGCCATATCCTGTGCCAAGGTGGGAAACATCTGAGGAGGCTTTCCTGGGCTGGGGGAAGCTGTCAATATTGAGGCATGAGGAGGCTGAGAAGAGAACATTGAAAACCTTGGAAGACCAACAGGTATCCCCTGTTTGCTGTTAAATGTTACACATTCCAATGAACCTCCTGATGATGCCGGAATCTTTGACTGATTCTCAGTTGAATTGCTCTCATTGTAGTTGTTATGGCAGGAAGAGATGGCAAAGCTCAGAGTTCCTGCATCCTGGTCAGAGTGGTTCTGACCTGAAGAACTAATGGACAACTGACTAGGTGCACAGGACTGTGAGGCTTGAGCTTCCTGTACTTCTTGCTGAACAGTAAAATGCTTAACATAGTTGCCTTGCAAAGAAGAGATCTGCAAGTCTGATATGCTCTCTTCTTCCTCCATATTACCTTGCTTTCCAGACCTCTCACAGTTTTCCTGAATGCCACTGCCAGTTGCAGAGGAGCATACACTTACAGCAGCACCCTCTTGTGAAAGTGTGGCACCTTGTGATGGGTGCAGCTCGTGCATGGGGTCAGCCAGGTCCACGGCATCATCTGATCTTGAGGATGCATCAATGTCTGCAGCAGCAGGTCTGCTTGCAAGCAAAGGGCCAGCAGTCTTCTTTATCAGATTGGATTGGCCACTGCAGCCATCAGAGGTTATATTAGCAAGTGGTTGTTCTGGAAAAGAACATGTTACTGAGGCTGAAGAGATGCTCTCGGAATCAGCAGCCATCAGATCACTGACTGAAGATTCACCTGAGATGCACGAGGTAGTTGCTGGAGCTCCTGCACATGATCTCAAGGCAGAATCAGATGATTCAGTAGACTTATCTACAGCTAAAGAAGCACAACTGTCATCACTAGGAAGTTTGCAGTCTGGCACCTTGTCTGGTTCAGACAACTGCAAAGAAAACTTTGCTTTGCCTAATCTCTTAGCTCTCAGCATCACAATCCTAGCCCCGCGTACTCCATTCAAAGCACTCTTAGCTGCTAACTCTGGGTGCTTATCATTACAGTGTTTTCGAATAGTCTTTCGTGTTTTAAATTTTCGATCACAGTAAGTGCATGAGTATGGCAGGCTGATCATGTGACTAAGAAGATGCTCCATAAAGAGAGCATCCACAGCCGAGAAACAGCACACTTGGCACGTGTAGTTATCAGAAACAGGATCATACATTACTATTCCCACCTTCCTTGCTTTTGAAATGCAGGGCGACAAGGTGACCAGAGCAGTATCTTTTTGTTGTTTCTCAATGGCATTTGTGGAAGATGGCACAACAGGTTTGTTACTGGCATCTATCACTGAAGAAGATGAAGATAATGGCTGTTGCTTTTCATTAATGGTGGGTCTCTGTACATTTTGACTGCATAAGTGACTGGCAGAGCCAAGTTCTGCAGCATCAGAACTCTTGCCAACAACTGTAGTAAGCAGCAACAAAGGATGGGAAATCGGAGGTCCACAGGTTGTGCTCTCCCTTAGTTTTGAGGTTTGGTTATTTCTTCGAAAACACGAGTGAGCATTCAGAACAGCTGCATCTGATGTTAAAAGTCCACAATGTTTACATTTCATAGCCCCAAGTTTAGACCATACACAGGCCTTATCTCCATTGTCTTTATTCTTACTTTTTTTTTTTGATGATGGCACACGAGGTGCTGGCATCGAAGCATCCAATCTAGAGCAACTGTCTGAATTGGGTCCATTATGCTGGGAATCTGCTTGTATGGGTTTGCAGTTATCAAATACTGGCAATTGGTTTTCTTGATCTTTGTTTTGCACAGGTACTTGCAAACATTTTGATGGAGCACATGAAAGCAAATTTGCTTCTGATCCATTATCTTGAGCTCCTGTTGGCAAGGACATGCGTTTACCAGGGTCTGGCAAAGTCAAGTCTATACTGGACCTTTGCATTGAATCCAGATGTGGTGGATTATGCCTTGATGAATGAAGTTTTCATATTGTCCTGTCAGAAAGAAAAACAGGTGAAATGTATTACCCAGCTTTTCACGTCACTATTTCTATGTACTTAGAATAAACTACAGAAAATCTTATTTTATACTGCGTGTACTTTATCACAACAAAGTAGCCTAAGACATTTATACAATATTTTTAAGAATGGGCCGATTCCCTTTACAATAAATGACTTACAATGTTGCTTTAATACAACGACTAATGTAATACACTGCATCAGTCCATGTGACGATGTGTTGGATTTAACAGCAAAAGGATGGTAATTGGTATGTTGACTTCGCGATACTGATACCCAGAGAACAACAGCATGTGCACGGAGCTGAGGGTTAGTACAGATGACTTTGCACATAACTTCCACTGGAAATGTTTTACAAACATTGGTTACCGCTATAGCTATAATAATTATTTTATAATCATATACTTATTACTGATATACTATGTGGTACTATCCCATCGTGATTTTGCACCTCAGTGAAATTCATCTGAAATGTTTAGTTAATAGTTGTACTGTAGTTAACGCAGATGATAACACGTGTTTTGTTAGCCGACAATACTTCAATTGACACATGTATTTTCGCTAGGAAAGTTTGTGAGATTGTAGAAATAAAAGAAAGATACCTTAAAAGTACGTTAAATCCTCAAAATCCTTTCGTTCTTTTACGTTGCACTTCGCGGATTTCTGACTGCAGTAATGAGAATAAGTTCGAATGTAAAAACCGTTTGAGAATTGTGCCGACTGGAGCTGTAGCCTAATGAGGCGCAAGGAGCTTTTTGGTCCTTATAAGTTATACCACCATAAACACTTCCACTACGGCTGCCATGCAGACCGGATTCCACAATTTCCGTCTTAACAAGTAGTTTACTCGAGCCAGCAACTAAGTCGTGAAAGAAGAGCTAGAACGATGCCAGTAGTTGTTTCCAGTTTCGGACACTTGCCAACACTTAGCTGTGTTGCATTGCGAGATCATCCGTTCGCGCCTTCACCCGACTCGACCTGAGCCAGTCTGTGATTACCAAACACCACACAGTTTCGTGGGACTATGTGAAGAATTTTAATATGTCATGAAAATAAACCCAACAGTCTGGCGGAGGCACGGCGGTAATCTAATTTGTCTCGTGATAATCTAGTGGTAATTCCTTTTGGATCTGTCTTTCTAAAATAATTTGTTGACATCCCTTTATTCGGGTTTCTGCCGTCCATTGATCAAATGTTGGCATGTGCCAGTCGACTCAGCTGATGGGGCTATTCTGGTCCTTGACCACCAGATATGGTGTTGCTGGTACTATCCAGTCAGGTACCATTAGGGTTTGGTTAGTAGCGATTGGTGCAACCTGCTAGTACTGATCGACTTCCATCACTGTGATTCATACTGACTAAAATGAGGGTTAGAATGAACAACTTGATTTGATGCAATTAGTGAATTCCAGCCTGGTTTTGAAGAGGAAATGACCTACATCGGGATTCTATTCCACGGCCTATTACGCTTACCCAGAGAAATGGTTTTTCGAAAATTACTACAAGGGGTGAAGGTTAACAACGACGCTCTGCACACGCGTATTGTTACATCGGGCAAGCCGCTAAAATATGGCCACCAGAACCTGATGGATCTCGTGATGAACAATGGTCCCCATTCAAGCAAAATATTATCATTTGCAGAAACTATTCTTCCATTCACACTGGTGGAAACTGGAAGCTGGACAGGTTTAGTATATTAACCCCACACTGGGAGCGTAAGACAGGAGGCAGGGCGAGCTAACCTTTGGAGACCTTTGGAGCATCATATTGTTCGGAAACTTCATTTCATCTCTTGTTAGAGTGCTGGAGAGTTGATGCCGTTTGGCCTTGTGCGCCCACACCTAGACCAGATGGTGGACGCGTTAGTCGCCGAGGACCCTGGAAGCCGGTTTCAGTTGCACGTACACATTGTATTAGGTGACTAGAAGGAGTGCTGATTGACAGGTTCCGGCAGGTTTGCCCGGGGCTCCGATCAAGGGCAAAACAGTCATGATGTCAATCCTGTGCCCTCAGAGGAAATGTGGGAGGACGAACCCTGCCACTGCCACGACACAGCTCCGATGCGCCCCTTCCGCCGTTAAGTTTAAAAAACCCTGATATTAAGTACACCAGGAAGACCGCCGTGTGTCACGGAGCACTCGCAGGCATGCAACCTTGAAACTAGAAGTCGTAGAAGGATTTGAATTTGCTTGATGGCCGTGGCCAGGACAATATGTTTTTGTGGAACAGTAGGAACTGCCAGACAGAGGCTTGACTTGAGAAATAACAGCAATAGGTTAGTAAACGGATCCGAGTCTGAAACCACTAGACTATCAGATTAGATGAATAGATGAACCGCCATGTGTTACGTCACGGCCAGCTTTTCTCCTCACCACTCTTTTTCCTTACGTATGCAAAGCAAGACATACGATGAAAGGTTACTGACGTGTTTATTTACAGACATCGACTAAACGAAGGCAAGCTGGTCAGACACGGTGCTCGTTTCGTTTTCAAATAGGTCAACAATAAATGATAATCTAGTGTTTTTAAGCTCGTCTCGCTTTCTGTATCCAAATGTTCATTTGTTAGGATGTACAGCAGCACCGCTACTTTATCTCATTGATCGTATTACCTCACGGTGTTGTCTCACCTAGTCCCAAATCTCCATGGGGTACTTATTCCACCCTACTAGGCGACAGGCCGTCCTCCACGATACACGACTTATTCTCTGCCATGCTTGGTCCCGAGGGGGCGGGGTGGGGGGTATCTATGGAACTCTAAGATCGGTCATGTTGGCGGACGCACTAGCGTTCTGTGACTTCCACACCTGTTGTGCCTCTGAGATGAGTATCTAAGCTTCCACGGGTTTCTGTGTGTTCTTTTTCGATCCTGTGTTCTTGTCCTCTCTCTATCCTCCTCCCCTTCCAAAAAGCTGCTGGTTATGTTCTCGAAAGGGCTTGACCGCCGCGCACGTGGGCAAGATGTCGCTATGCCATCCTTCCATGCAATTTTGACGTGGCTGGTCACCTGCTTGGTCAGCGGCAACCGACCACCGGTCAAGGCAGCGTTATCGCTACCTGCGTCGGTTCATTTGAACTGTTTGGTGAAGGCTCCTTTTGAACGATAGATTCAGTGTCTGGTCTCTTATCTGCCTCCTCGTTAAAGGGGACGAGTCGTCGAACCACGACCTCCGTCTTCCCACTACAGTTCGCCGAGCGTTTAGACTTTCAGCCAAAACAAGTTATTTACCTGTAAGTTGGTCTGTCCGCCCAAGATGTTACACTATGTACACCGGAAAGATCTCAATGTTTTGCCGAGCAATCGTAGGCATGGAATCTTAAAACTAGAAGTTGTAGAAGGATTTGAGTTTCCTTGATGGCCTTGGCCAAGCCAGTATGTTTTTGTGTTTTGGTGGAACATTACGAACTGCCAGAAGTTAGATGAATAGACGAACCACCGTGGCTTCGGGTTAGTTTTATATCCGTTAATAAAATTGCATAATCGACTGGATGGCCCGTATGATGATATGTGACTACAAGTCTGTGTATCGTAGCAGCGGTAACGAAAATTTATATTATAACAGCAATGATTCGATGAACTGGGAGTTGACACAACCCGAGGACTCTGTATCATGAGCAAGATAGCTCTTAGACTATAATATACGTGTCTGAAGATGAAAGACAGCCAGCCATCCCCTGCCACCTAACATTTTTACATAAATGAATAAACTGTTGTGCATCTGTACGAGAGGCTTATAGATAGTGCTGTCAGCTGCCACTACGCAACAAACAAACATTCTTGTCTTATATCTCCACCAAGCCTGTGCAAGTTTGTTCGTTTCCTTTTTGAATATCTTTGTACAATTTATTTTTTAATAGAAGCCAACGGATCTTTCGGTAAGTTCGTTTTAACGAAAAGTAATATAGCTCTATCTGGAATTATTTTTCTTTGTTTTTTTTGTTTTAGATTCAAAACATTTTTTTAATGCAGAATATTTCGTCGACCTCTAAAGGTAAGCAAACATAAAAAGTAGACACTGCTGTCTCCCTTCAAGCGTTGGCGAATTCCCCACCAGACATCGTGAGTTTCACATTTTGCGTGCTGGAGAAAAGATTTGTTATAAGTGGGATGACGGGAGATCTGTGAGCAACATCCAGTAAAGCAGATCCACACAACAGCACACAAACACCGTACGGGCAAACCCACTCCACAACCAAGCATGCAGAGGAACGTTCAAGAAATTGAAAATACACCAGGAACAGACATTAACATACCCATGCACAGACTCACAAATGGCTCCCTGGACCCTACACCCACCACAGATCGACATGGACCTCACAGTTTTCAACAAGGAAACCCAGCTTATCAAAATACTAACTAAATTCAGGCAAAAGCTTAACACTACCTACAAGGACCACTCCCAGATATATACAGATGGGTCACACGACCCAACATTCCACTTAACAGGAATAGGAGTCTATGCAACCAAAATCACCAATATCGCAGCTGAGCTACGAAACCACACATCAATATTTACAGCAGAGATCATAGCAATACGCACTGCCCTAAGGTTGATAGCACTACAAACAAGAAAAGCTACAGCAGAAAAATCCTTCCTAGTTGTCTCTGACTCCCTGTCAGCACTCCAAGCTCTTCAAAACCAGTTTTCCCAAAGAATGGATATAATGTATGAAATTCTAACCCTGTTAAATAGACTCCATAACATAGGAATCCTGTAACGATATTGCTATTGTGTGACTAAGGGCAGCCGCTGCATAATGGGGCTGACCTTTCAGGACCAGTCATGTGCTGGGTGACACGCCAGAAAGGTGATACTGAAGCCTGTCACTGCACTGGACATTAGTTTTACGACGAGCACCGATAATAACTGGCGGGCAATCAACTGCTATTGGGCTAGTTGCATGAGCGGAGAACCCAGGGAACTCGAAGCTAATGACAAAAGAGCTCAGCTCGAGTAACCCCAGGGGACGTCGTAAGTCTGTCCAGTCAGCGTTTAGCGGGCAGCGGGCGACCAGCACCTGGCGCCATAAATTAGAATGTCTAGCGCAGGGTTGCCTGTATTTAAGCAGGCCATGCCAGCAGCAACAACAAGAACAGAGAGACAGATCCCCTTCGGTGATACCTCTGAGGGAAACCTCTGAGAGAGAGTCCCTTCGGGGATACCTCTGAGACCCAGAGACCGAGGGCGACTCAGAGAGAACGCCTTAGCTCTAGGCGAAGCTGTAAGCTAGGAAGGAAGGCTAACCTTTGATGCCTTTTTGTTGAAGCTAGCGACTGATACAGCTCCAATGGTTAGGAGGAAGAGACTGAGACTAGCAAGGAAACAATGAACAGAGGTCCTATATAGTAAGAAGTAACTAGACTGTACCATTCAGTTATGATGTTTGTAACCTGCGGTAGACTCTCGGCCAGCCAAGTAGCAGGTAGTAAAAAAAAGCTCTTAGAACCTTCTCGTCGGCCTCGGTTGTCGGAAAGTGTGAGCCTGGGTGCTATGACGTAACAATCCAAATAAACTTTATCTGGGTGCCATCACACGTAGGAATTATAGGAAACGAGGAAGCAGATCGGCTAGCTAAAATGGCAATAAAAGACAACCCAACCACTAACGTCATCCAAATAAACGTTCCCGTTTCAGCAGAGGAGAGAAAAATAGCCCTCAGACCAGCAACTAAAATACAGTGGGAAGAAAAGTATAAAAAGGAAGCCAAAGGCACCAGGAGAGAATTAGAAGAACTACCAGGTAACGAACTAGTACTGTTCCATTCCATCAGATCCAGCCAAAGTAGGATAGCCAGAATGAGACTAAATGGAGAATACCACCTTAACCGTAAAGACCCAGTAACCTGTAGTTGTGGAGACAGACTTAGTACACCACATGTCCTGCTAGAATGTAGCCTAAACAGTCAGGAAAGAGATGAGCTAAAAATGCTATTAAATCTTAATCTAGTATTAAACCTTAAATCTTCTCTTAGCCCTCCAAAAAATATGACAACACCTTATGGAACTGACAATGCAGGTAGTTAATGCCCACCCAGATGTTAGATATATCTGAACAACAACCAAAAAAAATCAAAATGGGAATTAATCAGCTAAAAAAAAGCAAATAAGCTATAGGACAGAAGTTACTAGTAAAACACTAAAAATAAAAACAGACTACATCAAAGTAAACTAATATCACACAAAGCACCTTAGCGGTAGAGATAAAAAGAATGTAGGGATGTAGCAGCGGTAGGTCTGACCAGCGAAAACTCCGCCACTCCAGCTACTCAAGCCATCATCAGTGCACCAGGAGAAAGGCCAGCCAGCGGCACCACACATAGCCTCCACCAGTCCAGGACGCCAAACCGCAGAACCCTTCCCTTTCCGCCCACCTATCTCCCCTCCCCTTCAGTGCGAAATCACTGCGAGGTGGAAGCACTTTCCCTCCCAAATCAAGAAGAAGAAGAACAACAACAACTGTGAGCAGTGGAGTATGACTTATGGTAGATGGGGTTATAAAATTCCTTGAATTAAGTGTTGAGTTCTGTTACATGGCCAGCCGTTCACCAAAATTCTCTTTTCAGCACGAGGCAAGAGATATCCCCAAAGACAGACGTTTTTATTTACAGCATTTGACCAAGAGGCAACCTGGGCGGGCATGATGTTCGTCATGATTTTAACCTCACGTTATGTTTGTACCGAAGTCGTTCCTAGCTGTGAGCAGCACGCCGCTACATTAACCCGTCAGCAACATACCTCACGGCGTGAGTAGTATAGTCATCTTAAAAATCACCCCTAGGAGCAGAAGCGACCTTGACCTTGACCGAGTGACGTAGAGACCTGGGGGTGATTGACCGACCTTGCCTTTGACCGAGTGAGCTAGTCACCTTGGGGTGATTGACCTGAAAGGTGGGGGAATTGGCCAGTGGGAGTAAATCGCGCCATGATGTGATCTCATGTTATGAAACGAAATAGGTCACAGTCACACGTGGGAGTGAGGTGCGCCTTCGTTTTTAGACTAGGTCAAGATCACACGTGAGAGTAAAGCGCGCGCTGACCTCGTGTTTTTTTTAAAAAACGAAATAGCTCAAGGTCATACCTGTAGGTCTGCTCTTATAGGATGTAGGCGGCCCCGCCCCCACCCTCCCGGAGTGGGTGGAGTGAAAGAGCTGGGAATCTGTGTGACTAAAAAAATCTGACTGAACAAGTTGAAACATGGTATGTGTAGATGGCGCCAACGCCTCATGAGTGCTGGGAGATGATAGATTACACGACTGTTCACTAGAGTGCGTGAGCGTGTGTTGGGTTATTTTTGGTATTAAAAAAAGTATAACACAGAGACTGTGTTTGGCAGCTTCACTTTGCGATTTTGCAGTCTGAAGAAAAAGTTTCTACGCCGACTCTGAGCAAGTTGAAACATGTAAGGCGTAGATGGCGCCGACAGATGGTTATCTCACGAGAGGAAATCATTGTTACGTTTGACAACAAAAGGCAAGGGAGATTTTGCGTCATCCGTCTCATCGATATCCTCAACCCAATCTAAACCGTGACCGGCGTCGTCATCGTCAAGTGTCTCTTCTGTTACATTGACATGAGCTGGGTTACATTGACATGAGCTGGGTTACACTGACATGAGCTGGGTTACACTGACATGAGCTGGGTTACACTGACATGAGCTGGGTTACACTGACATGAGCTGGGTTACACTGACATGAGCTGGGTGAAGAAATCTATTAATCAAATAGGGTTTGATGACGTTGATGTCATATTTACCAGAATTAAACCCCACAACAGGAAGTTCAGACAAGTAGGCTTCAAGTCGTGGGATTAGCTTTGCTACGGGGGTACCTAGCTTGTTTTCACCTTGTTTTAAGGCTTCGAGCTCGTCAAAGACGGCATGAAACTGCTCTCGCAAAAACTGATACGACTTAGCCGAAATTTGTTCTAAATAGTCGACCATGCGGTCAATCAGGTCTGCGTGACAAAACAGACAGGAGCGGTAAAGTTAGGAACGTTGCTGGCGATGGAAACAGAAAGTGGGACATGGCTGGCGGTAAAAGAAGTTTTAGAAGAAGGAGCAGAAGTAGAAGGAAGATCGGTGTGTTCAAAGTAAACTTCAAAATCAAAAGTGGCCCTGTAAGGAAAAATAAAGGTTGAATCAAACGCCAGGCCGTAGCGCGCTAGAGACTCTAAAATAGTTTCTGATGGAGTGTAGATCCCTCCCTGATATATATATATATGTGCTTTTATCTCCCTGACATGTGTTTTCGTGTCTTTGCATGTAACATAATTTATTCCAAAGTTTGCTGCACTTGGTGTAGGCAAAGGCGTGTGTTGCTTTGTTGATGTCGGCAATGTACATAAAGTGTTGTTTGTAGTGTAGAAGTTGTAGCGTGTCTGTGTATTTGTAAGCACTACGAAGTTTAGAAAAGAGACAGGGGAGAGAATGCGTCTCGTCAGATTCAAACACATCCAGGTTGAAGGAAAAAAACTCTTGCAAGGCAGGAAGATCGTGAAACGTCACGCCCGCGAAAAACAAGTTTCGTTTTACGAGCCAATGACGATGCAACTCATTGGTAGGCTTTTGCAAGGTGGACAAAGAAGCTCCCCGTTTTAAAGCCAAAGCACGGAAAAAGCATTTGTTATCAGTATAAGGAAAAGATTTTTTTCAGAACGTTGTAAGGTAAAGATGGCTTTGTTGTTTGTGATGTAATCTGGAAGAGAAGAAGCCAGAGTACAGCCGATAGGAAAGTCACGGACAGGGTGCACGTAGAAACTCGTACTGGCGGTCGCCTCAACCGCGTACTTGGAATTTGGGCGTTGTAATTGCACCTATTCTAAAGTGTCCTGGTTTTGTAAATGAGAAAGAAAGTCTTGAAAGTCTCGTTTATTGTTAATCAGAAGAGGTTTGTCCAAAGCGGCGTGATTGTTGTTATACGCACGAAAAAAAAGACAGTTGGTCATTTTCTTTATGACGCAGAACAAAAGAATGAGAATAATTAATTTTAAAACGAGAGTTTTGCGATTGAAACAGGTCATCGAGTGTAGAATCCCACTGAGGGGTAGACAGAGGTGAATAAAATACGTATAGATGGTTAGCTGTTTACCATGACGTTTATGTGTCTTAATGGAATTCTAATGTTTGCGATAAATGTCTTGCATAGCTGGGGGCAGTTGTGATAAAATTTGTCTTTCCTTTTTTTTTTTAACCTAGAGAAGCGCCCACTGAAACAGAGGTGGAGGGTTGGGGAGAATGAGAAGGCGAGGTGGAGGGGTAGGCTGATGGTAAATCCTCTGGCACTGGCTGTTTTTGGGGTGGTGGGGTTTGTGGTAAAACCATCGAGACAGAGGCCTGAGCGGTTTGGTGGTGGGAGCGGCGTTGATGTTGTCGTAAATTATCAAGCCGATTGAAGCATGGCCGCCCCAATATGGCGCTTTAGATTAAATGGACTTGAAAAAGCTTACCACATTGCTCACGTGGAAATGTAGATTGAAGGGTAGCCATCTGAAAAATAAATAAATAAAAAAGTTAAGCTTAAAAACAAGAAAAAACTTACATTTTTGCAGCATTATAGAAGGTAGCAGTCAGCAGAGATGGCGGGATGTTGAACAGCAGCAGCAGCAGTCGAGTTACAACAACCAGAGTGCCTACTGAAGCAGATCAAGTTAAAGGCAGTGTTTTTATTTGTACGGAAACTACAGTCAGAACGGCGTGTTGCACTCTGATTTGTTTGTTTGAAATCACGCCACTCTGTGGAGGCAGAGAGAGACTGCGTGAGATGTTTGTTTGAAATCACGCCGCTCTGTGGAGGCAGAGAGAGACTGCGTGAGATGTTTGTTTGAAATCACGCCGCTCTGTGGAGGCAGAG
Organism: Lanistes nyassanus; assembly: GCA_004794575.1. Taxonomy (NCBI): domain Eukaryota; kingdom Metazoa; phylum Mollusca; class Gastropoda; order Architaenioglossa; family Ampullariidae; genus Lanistes; species Lanistes nyassanus. The sequence continues at coordinate 383,010 of SMGT01016480.1, read as the reverse complement.
AGAGACTGCGTGAGAGTAGACATATACTCAGCAAAACGCTGACAAAACAACACATAAAAAATCTGATTCTGAACACGTTGAAACGTTACCCGTAGATGGCGCCAACACCTCATGAGTGCTGGGAGATGATTACACGACTGTTCACTAGAGTGCGCGAGCGTGGGTTGGGTTATTTCTGGTAAAAAAAAAAAAAAACCTTTCTACGTCGCAGGAGCGACCTTGACCTCGACCGAGTGACCTAGGGTGATTGACCGACCTTGCCTTTGACCGAGTATTAAAA
>SMGT01016480.1:339196-358210 GCA_004794575.1 Lanistes nyassanus | reverse complement strand
GGGGGGGGGGGGGGGGGGGGGGGGGGGGGGGGGGGGACCAGATTCATTAACCGTACTAGAAGTATGCGGTACACGGAACACGTAAACCTGTATTTGCATGCATGTTGTGAGCGCGTGAGTGCGCATGTGTGTGCGTTTGTGCTGAGTAAATGAGAGAGAAAGAGATCGAACTCCCTTACTTGCAGGACCTTGAAATTAATACAAAGATATCAAGTACAAGAGATGCAGCGACAGACACCAACACTTTTCCTGAAATTAACGCACTGCCCTCACACCCCTCACCCTCACCAAGCAAATCTCGCGGGATAATATCTCATTGAGAAGCCATGGGAAGCGTGTGACAATTGAGACAAGGAATATGCCGAAAGGAGGAAGCTGCCAGAAGAAATCTGAAAACTGTGTGTTAACGACTTACGCCTGGCCAGTCAAATCTGTGGCAATGGAAAATGGTTCGCCAGGAAGTGGTGGCGGACAAATTTATCCAATCGGGAGGATTCGTGTTACTTTAAAGCTATCCGCGAGGAATCCACGAAGTAGGATGAACCAGTCAGAAAGAACAGGCTAGCATTTAGGCACCAAGTGAATAAAAGACAAGCTCTATTAAGAAAGGAAGGAAATAAAGAAGTAATGAAAGAAGATCAAAAGAAGAAAAGGGAGAAAAGGATTAGAGAAGGGGATTAGAGAGAGAGAGAGAGAGAGAGTAGACAAAGAACTAGAGAGGGAAAGATGAAAACAAAAGGGAAACAGAAAAGTAAAGATAAGAACTGTTATTAAAACGGATAAAAATCACTGCACAGTACTTACTTTATTACAGGCAGTAAATCATATGAAAAGCAATGGATATATTTAACTGAGCAACGATTTCTGCAGCAAGGATAAGCACAACAACTTCTGTAAAGAGCTACGCTGAATGAAATTATTCGAGAAATTGTTTTCGTAATAACATCAAGGAAACCTGAACATTTTAAAAAGTGAACTGAGAGTGGCAAGAGTTTCTGCTGAAGCCAGCAGTCAAATAAAGTATCAGACACTGTTCTGAAACTTTCATTTCATAATGGCGTAGCGTAATTTGAACGGATTTCTATGGTTATACTGCTGCTAGGCGAGTTACAGCGCTGAAGCTTTCAGCAGACGAAACAGGGCATACAGATCCCGCCTGTCGCTCGTGCGTACTGCCAGGAACGTACTGCCACACGGCGCATTAAACTCTGTTATGACTGTTGTGACTGTTATGACTTTTCATCTAGTCGCCTTGGCAAGGAAATGACTGCTGTGTCCACCCAAGGGAAATGGCGCTATGACGTAAAGCTGATGCAGCAGCAGAAAAAAAGAAACCCTGTATGAATTTTAATATCACGACGAGGAGAGAGAGAGAGAGAACATTAGCAAGAGCATGTTTGAATACAGGTGCTTAAAGCGAAGTGTGATATCGCCAATTTCCAGATCGATCAGTTATTGTATGCGCAATACGACTTCTATTTTATATGTATTGTGATGACTTATGCTGGCCTCGACCTACGGCTCTGGTTGCCATCCACTTGTGCGTTAGTGCAGGGGGGCGGGGAGGTCGCTGTAAACTCAGTGCAGACATTTTTCAGAAGTTTGATTCCAGACGAAAGTTGATGAAGATGAGTGCTTCTTTCCCACGAAGATTGCGGCTTGGTTGGAGGGCAAGGGTGAGAACAGCGGTGGTCGCGAGGTATCCTGCTTTATTCACACAGGAGCAGAAAACACAGGCCACGCATTATCCATGTCTCTGTCTGCGCTGACAGTTTTCCGCCATCCATTTTTAGGCAGAACCTTGCCTGGTCTCATACACAGACTCGCTTGTATACAAGTACATACGAAAAACATCTTGCTCCTGTTATTCTTGTGTTTGAGGAGGCCCTACGACTAATTCCTATGTCTTCAGGTACAGAAAAAATATTTAAAGTAAAACTGCGTTTATTTTTTTTATCACTGTGGCAGCTGCATGACACGAAGAAAAATCTATGATGTGAAAATTAGATCGCATTGTAATATCTTGTAAAGATATAATCTGGCTACATAATCTTAGCTGTCACAAGGGTGGCGGTTTTTTTCCAGGCTGAAATGGGGACCAGGCCGTTTTTGTTGCAGCTTGCACGTGGCGGGTGTCTGTTGCTGTCCACATTTTGAAGTAGCACACAGCAGATCATGCAGAACATTTATTTACGCTACTTAAAGGTATTTCTGAGGGAAATCCATTGAGTGAGTGAGTGAGTGAGTGAGTGAGTGAGTGAGTGAGTGAGTGAGTGAGTGAGTGAGTGAGTGAGTGAGTGAGTGAGTGAGTGAGTGAGTGAGTGAGTGTGGAGCGAGCAAGTCAGCTCGTTTGTTCGCTCTCCTGCTCGCTCGGTCACTCACCAGTTGAATAGACGAGTGAATATTTGAAATATTAAAATACCTATCGTGTTTCGCCAGCTGCGTTTTAGCAGGTGTTCGTAGTGAGGTAAGTGGTGGCTCTATAGACTATATCAAAGTACCTTTATTCAGTGTTACCTAAGATACTTTTCGAAATGTCAATAGACTTCGTCTTTGTAGATAGACTTTCTCTCTTGCTCAGTAAAAGCTCTTGGATAATCGAACTGCAAGCCTTCAAGAATGTGTTCTATCCGGAGGAACACTTACAAATGTTAAAAACTGTATGGATTTATCGTGATATCACATTTGTGTATCTCCTTTTTCTAAGTCAATATTCTCAAGGCTGTAAGAACCGAAAGTAAAAAAGGACCTTTCAAAGTTTCAAGGACGTGATGTTTTTCAAAACTTTCGACGGTTATTTCCGGGTGCGAACTTAAAATTCCTGTTCTCTGGTCTTTGTGGCTTTCGATGAACGTTGTCAGTAGGTAATTTCGCTAGCTATTGGAAATCACATATTTTCTCACATCTTACTCCCCAAACATGACTCTGACGAAGCGATAATATTCCCTCAACGGGCTTTACACAAACAACGGAGGCAGTCACATTAAAAATAGGTTATCCTCACACAACACGGAACCACACAAACACACAAATCCGATGTTTCCCGGGAAGCTGTTTTAAGATGAAAAAGTGGCTCACGCCTTGACTGGCTATACAGGTTATCAGTGGGGCATCAGGACAAGGGTAGAGGAGGTTCCACAGAGTTAAGCCTTCAGCAATGTGTGTATGTTGCTGTTGTCTCATATTCTCCTAGGATCCCCGAAACGTGTTGCTTGCCGTGGAATTATCCATCCGACTAATATTGCATGTGTTCAGCTGGGTTTCATCTGGAAACATGGAGCGCGAAGAAGGTTGTGAAGTTCTGGGCGGCAATCTCGAGGCTGAGCGACGACTGCATGGCGCGAGAGGTCTGGCGGAGTCCTTTAGCAAGGTCAAGCGTAGGGGAAGCCATTTTATTAAAGCAACAAGACAGTACGACCTTGAACTGGTGCAAGCACTAGTGCAAACATTTGGCTGCTTTCATACATAAATCAGCATGCGATTCGGGTAGGGCGAGATGCAGCTATGGTAGACTTACACACCGGAATAGGTTGCGTATCAAGATAAGTATGGAGTGAGAAAAAGATCTGTATGTAAAACGTGGTGCAAGAAGGCCAGTGGAATCGCTACAGGGCGCAAGAAGAAAAAGGAGAAGAAAGGAAAATCGGTAACAGACAACGTTCGTTTTTTGTTCGACAAAAGGTCGGTGGAAGCCACTCAGATCAGCAGTCTTTCTTGCCTCACGATTTTCTTATACCTTTGACTTTTTCCGTTCCCCTCGGTTAGTGGCTTTAATCTCGCTCTTTCGAAAACGACAGCAGTGCTTGCACGGCTCTGCTACGAAGCTTAAGCAAACCAATACTTCCTCCATCGTTCCCCCACCCAGGTAATTCTATAATCTTGTTTCTTCGCCTTTCTTGTCAATTAGGGAGGAGCTATTCACAAGCAGAAAGACACGAGGGCAACAGAGAGGAGAGGGAAGAGAACAGCGAAGAAGGGGAGGGAGAGGACAGGACGAGGAGTACAGGAATGGGGAGAGAGGGGAGGTAGATGCTGGGAGAGAGGGGAGGTAGATGCTGGGGAGAGAGGGGAGGTAGATGCTGGGGAGAGAGGACGCTGAACGCTCATAGATAAGTAACTGCCCGCCTCCGCAAGGGTAAGGAATGGTGGTTGGGGGGGGGGTGTATGTGCAGAAGAAGACAGGCGTCGATGGGGGAACCAGGGCTGGAGATTACTGGTCTTGCGAGCTTTGGGTTCTGCCCACGGTGTCGCGCGTTCGACTTCACACATGCAGACACACGCACACACACGCACACGCACACACACACACACACACAGGATGATGACTAGAGAGGACTCATGACAACGCTAAACAGCGTTGACAGCAGACCCTTCGAAGAGATTATCTGCAGCCAAAAATCTGGAAGACGGCCACAGATGTGGTAGCTGAAAAGTCGAACGTCTAGTTCAGGGTGGCAGCTTTTTGCCAATCGTTAACAGTAAAATTATTTCTCACATGCGAACTTTGTGGTTAGTTAAAAAGGGATTTTGACATCGCCTGTCTGCTGAGTATTGGGAAGAAGATCTTGAACACAAAGCAGAGCTGAGTTTCTTTAGTCGCGGTGCCAGCGTGTTTTGCACCACGACTTATCTCCTCCTTGCTCTGCCATGACGCTAGCTTACTTCTTGGAGAGGTTCTTCACGCGACCTGCCACTCGTGTAATTGGAAGACTGCTTGTGTCGTCTGCTCACTCACTGTGAATGCGACCTTTTCAAACTACCATCAGCTACGTGTCTTAGCATAACAGCTGGAAGAGTCATTCGCTATTGCGTCAACTGGCGGTTTATTTTCAGTTTAGGGAGAATCAGAAAGACTCAAGAATGCTTACATGTATTCGGATTTGAGGCAAGCGCAGGAAGTGAAACCAGCGTAGAGTCAGACGCAGATGACATTCGGAATACTTCAAATTCCGGAAGCTAGCTTTTATCAGCTAGAAGGGAAAATACTTCAATACAAAGACTTTGTAACGCACTCTCTGACCCTGGACAACACTATTCTTGCTAGAAACCTTTTCCTGGAACACCGTAACATCATTTTCATCGAAAGAACCAAGATAAACTCCCTCATCCGAAAGAAAACAGTTTTTTTCGTTTACAGTTGGTTTACCGAAAGGTCTCGTGTGTTTGAGGCTAGCGTGGACAGACTAACGAAAGCTAGACGTTCTAGCCAGCACATTGTTAGGCCGCCGAACACGGCCACTGACGGCTTGTCTGGATCCAGTCACTTGCCGTTTGTCCTCTCGACGTAGCCGGAAGTTCAGCGTCCCTCGCTTTCTCTGCAACACAGTAGAGTGCTCTGCCCACAATGGCCAAGGTAAGTCTGTACACAGTCCCTTGCTTTGATTGCCGACTGGTAAGAAACTTTTCTGTTCAAAGACATGATTTGTTTTACGAAAAACAAGCCTTCTTGCTAACAGTGGGTTCAAACTGTTATTTCTCTCTCTCTCTCTCTCTTTTTTACTGGCTTTGATAAGATCGTTTTTTTTCATCTTATGAAAGCTTTAGAACGTGGTGACGATGGCGCTGTCACTGGCGGAGACAAATTGAAGAACTGATGCACAGGTGGAGAGAGAGAGAGAGCACAAGAGAGAGAGAGAGAGAAAGGCGGCGAGCTAAAGGGAGAAGGAAAGGATAGACAGATTGTTACAGGCCTGCGTAGAGGTGCGCATAGAATAAACCACAGTCTTTAGGGAATAGGTTCCAGTCACGAAAGAAGCTCATCACAAGATTTCTTCGAGGGCTGTATGCAGGTTAATTTAAACCTTGATGACGTTCAAATCTTTCAGGCTTTTTTGTGGCAGACAAGACAGCACTCAGCAGAGCAATTAGCTCACACGTAGAAACGTAAGCGGTTGATCCGGGGTGTATTCACGCACGCACTCACCCTTTCCCGACATGTTTATGATCGAGGTGAGTATTTTTACATAAATGACTGTCATGAACTAATTTTACAGATGGGTTTTCAACATGTATTAGGTGTAAAAATAGGCAAAGGCTGTCCCGTAACCTGTTTTCAAGCCGTAGGGGAGTGGGATGTATGAGACCCTATTTTTCTGTGGGTCGGCATCGTGAGGGTGGTGCCCACCCCCGCTCCCTCGCTGCCTTCCGTTCACTGACCCATGGGTCAGGTACCCATTCACACTTGGGTTAAGCTGGAGGATGTGTCGGAGGCCATCGCTACAAACGCTCGACCATCTGCTTCTTCTCTTGCGTTAGGATCACTGCCCAAAATATTCAAGGGTATGAGGACATATGAGGTATTGCATAAATACCGAAATTTCGGCATACGCTGTATTTGTCAACTAAGTACATTTGCTCTTTGCGAAAATGGACTGTTTCTGGACAGTGATACACACGGATTACTATCGGGGAAAGATAAAAGGACTTTTATTTTAGAGTTACAAAGCATATTCTCATACATGTCGACTCCCTGTCGTTTGAAACAGCACTGTTTCCATAGACCTCAGAAGAGTGTTATTAGCATTCCACAGTAACGTGGTATGGTGTTATGTGGCAGGGCGAAGTAAAATCGATAAGGCAGCGCGTCTTCTTCTTAATTTACTTCGAAATGAAAGGAACGCAGAACGGAATCCCGTCAAATGTCAGCGATTTCTGTTCTCGTTTCTCATGTTTCTCAAGGACTTGGAATTAAGAATGAACTTTAATATAAATTACATTTCATATTTCAGATAATATCATCGCGTTTTTAATGTAATGGCGTGCTTATAGTACTTGAGAGAGTAAATGCACGACAGGTGTACTTGCGCGTGTGGGTATGTGGGTGAGTGCATGGGTGCTTAGGTGCACATTCAAGTTCGCACACGATATGTGGGAAAATATTCTGAGCATTTATGTTGGGCATTGGTAATTGTGCACGTAAATGTATTAAATACAGAATATATAATACTTTTCATAAAAATCTGTAACTCATCTTTGTCTCGTAATATTGTAATGAGCACCCCTTTCATCAAACGCTAATCGCAATCCTTTTTAGATGACAGTAGTACTTGTCAGCTCCTACTATGGTCCTAGGAACATAAGTTTAGTCAAACAGCTGGTATTTGAAACCCACTCAAAAACCGGATTCAAGTAAAACTTTTTAGGGCTTTCTTTTTAAAATAATAGTCCTGATCACGTTTTCTGCATAGCAAGGAGCAGTTTTCAAAGCTCCAGACCCGCTCTTGGACTTTATCCCTGTTTAGATTCTTCAAAGGGCACCAGGGCTTTTCGTTTAGTTCCCCTAGGACACACAAAAAGCGAGAATAACAAAACCCTCCTCCAAATGATGCTCTAATGTCTATCACCACCGCTCACGTCTCTTACCAGGTACTCGAGGTTGCCTTAATTGGAGAAGGCTTTCTCTCTAGACGGAGAGTTTTAACGATGCTGGGCTTGGCCCAAGCTGCAAGCAGCTAGATTTTCCTTGAAATCGAAGAATATTCATTATGCTTTTTGCTGATCATTTTCTTTTCTTCTGTTTGCTTGTCTGTTTTGTCTGTCTGTCAGTTTCGCTGTCCATCACTTAAAGATTTGCTCTTCTAGTAGTTTATTGCACTTTGAAAGAAAACTGTTTTCTAGTTACGTAATTACATCGCGTGCCTTGGTTTCATTCCTTAATTGCGCCTCCGCAGACTTTTTCTGCCAGTCGAATCCTTTCCTTTGCGTCACTGAAGTCTCTTGACGACTTCTGAATGAGTCCCTGAATTAGACTTAAAACTCCTGAAACGTAAAACTCCACTGTTGCCGGAAGCTTGTATTTTATAGCTCAGACACTCGAATTATGCACCCTAGTTGCCGCGAAAGTTGAAGGCGAGTTCATTTTATACGATCTCTTTTGACATTTCTCTTTTGAACGTTGGGCGCAAGGATTTAACTATGCTCTTACTTATTTTCAGATCCTTGTCAGCTCATTCTGACAAAGCTTGTTTTATTGTAGTTCTCTACATATACCTTTTTCTTTTTTGTTAGTAATAAACAAACAAAACGTATTAAAATCTGGACTAGAACTAAAGATAGGAGTTAAAGTAAAATAGGAAATGTCCTTGTGTTTCAAGCATATTGGGACTACAGATATTTTATTTCTAGTTATGAAGCGACTGAATTACAAACGTTTAATGCTGTCTTAAGGAAATCATATTTTTCTAGCATATTTTGATGAGTAGGTGCTTTAGTTTTAATAACAAACTTTAAGGTGACAAAATCTAACAGTAAGAAAATTGCAGATGGTAAAGGTGATCTATGAAGACTGTTGCAGAATACAAAGTAAACATTAAAGGTATCTAATGATCGCGAAGATGACAATATTCCAGATATTCTTGCTTTCAGCGCATGTGGATATCTTTACATAGTCTTTTGATTCAATGTAGGCTATGAATATATTTTGTCCTCGCAGACAAGGATGAAAGGTTTCCTTGAAGTGACAGAAGTACTGTATAACCCTTTTCCTTTGGCAGTCTTAGACCATGAAGTATTTTTCTGTATCAATTAAACCTTTTTTGTGATTTTGTTTAATTTGGTTGTACAGGTTTGGCGAGTAACTTGCATCCGAAAGAGAAGCAGTCTTTTGTGAGTTATCCAGACGGTAATGTTTACTTGGAACAGAGATCGTAATCACTTTTGAGAATGCCAGGAACACAATTTGGCGAAGCCTTGAATACAGCTTGTATTGCTTTAAACGAATACAACAAGGAAATTTAAAAGTTTGCCGATCAAGAAAATAGGGAAAATTGTAAATAGTCTATCTCCTCAGTCTGTACAAAATGTACGACTGAAACAATACACGTCGCGTCACCAGAGAAACCTCTAAAAGGTGGAGATGCCACAAGGTCTGGATTAGGAAAGAACCGGGAAGCAAAGCCTCACAGAACTAGAGATGGGAAGTAGATGAGACGGACATCCCTAGACTGCCCTCCAGGGACGGGGTCATCAGGGTCAGGGATGGACCATTGATCTTCTGTACCGTCGCGGACAGAAGAGCATCAACACCACAACATTTGCGAATGTGTATGTATGTATTACTCTCTGAACATGCGGTCCCTGCTCCTCGGGGAACATTTGCTAAGCAAACCCTTGACGACACACTTCGTCAAGCCGCTTTCTCGATCCAGCACTGCTGAGAAAATGCTTTTTTGATGAAACTGAGTCGCTGAGATTACTTACTGATGGTAACCAAGAATTTTGGAGCAAACTTAGGTCTATCCAATGAAACTGAGGTTGGGCTCTGAGGATCACAAATGTGATGTTTGCGCGCAAGCATTGTGGAAATTGACTTAAGAATGACGTGAATTCTGTGCCAGGGGACAAGGCAGGAATCTTCTGTTTCTTTTTGGGTTTTTGTTTTGGTAATTGTTCACTGAAGGTAGATCAACACAACGCATTGATCAAATGCATATTGCTGACATGCTTGCGCTTGACATCATTAAGAAACCGATTTATCCATTTATTTTTGTCTTTCGGCGAATCTCAAAGCAGGCTTCGTCATAAAACCTGGAAGTGTGGGAGGAGCTGGGGTGGGATGGAACGCACGTTAAGACTTTGTGAGTGGAAATGAAGAAGAAACCAGAAAGAAAAAAACCCACGAAATTTTCGTTATTAAAAATCTTTTGATGAAACTAGAGCTGACTATGCTTTCTGTAGCAGCAACCTGCAGCAGAAACACAGACAGGAAAGATAAAATTTTCTTACAAGAAAACCTGATAAAATTCTTAGTAAAAAGGGCGTAATAAGATGGCCATGAACTCACTGACGAGAAGAATATATCCGCAAAGCGGTTTGAAAGTTATGTACTTTGTCGTCTCGTTTCGTTCTGATTCGTTCATTATTAGCAATAAACCCTTGGGGCACATTACCTTGCAAATCGCACGCAGTAGCAAAGTACAGCACGATGCGATATATTCAAGCATCTAATACCTATATTAAAATAGCAACATAATATTTATAAGAAGCCGATACACCAGACTTGCATTGGCACACGAACATCTTTTTTCGCATCCCCATGAGCTGATATTTTAGGCGCTGTATTACTAATATCTTAAAACCAGGAAGTGTTTACAGACATATTTCCATACGTAAGATAGTAAGCAAAATCAAACCATATAAGCTTATAAATACGATTATTGTGCAGAACGGTAATAACTTAATTAAAGAAACATACATGATAACTTACAAGAGTTTTATGTTCCAGACATAGCTTTTACCAAAAACACATGAGCCTACATTTGCGAAAACGGGAAATTGGAAATACGCCTAATTCACCACGAAGAACACATATTTGTAGGTTTCATGTTTAACAACAATTTTTAAATTTAAGCTGAACTTCGTCACACATCTCCAAAGATTCGAAACCCCAACATTCACAGCCACAGGGCTTTACAAATTTGTCAAAATGATTCATTTGGATACATAAAACCAAGTCTAAATGTCTACAGTTTTAAATCAAGGAGGATAAAGACTGGCTAAAGAACACTGTGCTTTCATATTTTTTGAAGCAGGACATAACACACATCAGGAAGACAATGTACTGATCCTCTGCGTTTTCCTACTTTAAATCCTCAGGCACCTGTTAACGAAGCAGAATCCAGGAAAAAGCTTTACATCTGCATGGGAAGAAAATACATGGTCACACTTTGTTGTCTTTGTCGAAGAGACTTCTGGGGCTTGAAAAGACTTCAGCTCGCTTGAACCTATGTCAATGAGTAATAGTGAAGAATGAATTACCTGTTTACAACATGCACGGAATTGAGAGAACATGTTCAATCATGTCTAGAAGATAAATAGTCTAATGGATTAGGGTCAGGTAACATTTCCTGATTTCATGGCCACCTTTGATCCACATGATTATCTGTTCTGGCCAACAGGAATGGTTTGGTTTTTTTTTTGGTATATGCGGGTTATATTAAATCTTCGTTTTGTGAGGATCTGGCTATTACAGCTTAAAACACTCTACATGTATTCTCTCATTCTGCATCTTAAATTTGGATTTCCATCGGAAAAAGAAGTTGTATTAGCCATTTTCATGTTCGTGTCATCGAAATACAGATATCCCCAAAGGAGGAATATATGGCAGGATAGAGGAGATTTTTTACTCCTGAACACTTACAAAACATTTCTTACCTTGATTTGTACACATAAATAAAAGCTTGTTTTTATCGTACAGATGAAAAGTAAGCGAATGAAGATAATTCTTTTTCTTTTCTCGTTGGCTAAAAATGTTGTAATATTTTAAATAGCATTTTTACACCAGGAATTATTCTGAATTTCTCTTGTATATTCTAGAATAAATGTGTGGAAACAAGAAGGAAAGATGAGATTTGTTGACGATAATCCGCGGTGTTTTAAACGTTGGTGATACGAGGAAGCACGCAAGAGCAGGCAGCTGTATGTAAGGCAGTGTTCACGCTTCATATTGTTGCACTGGCTGTCCTTCTGTCTGTCTGTCTAGCTATCTTTCTTTCTCATGTACACGCTGATTTAACTTTAGTACAAAAGTGCATGAGACTTGAAAATACTATTTTTATTTTGTGTTTTGCTTCCGTCATGTGTCACTGAGAATCTTTTTGAGAAAAGAAACAGGCGACTGCAGCTTAGGGTAAATAAGGTACAGCAAAAAGAACTTGACCAAGCGAGATTAGGGAGTCGACGTTTCCGGGCATGGCCCCTTATTCAGGACGGCACAAACAGATAACAAGTTTTTCAGTCTCAAAGTAAGACTCAGTGAATCTTGAGAAAGGATGATCCTAGAAATTATACCTTAGAAGTCACAACATTATGCAGTATGGGAAGAACAGAGGGCGAAAAGGCAGAAAGGAGAAAGGGAGACGAGCCAGAGTCGCTGTTGTATGTCTTCCGCCAAGAATCGAGGCCGACACAGCGTGATCCCGCGTGTTCCTGACTTGCAACCAGAGAGGTGACGACTTCTGCTCACGAAGCCCTGCCTATTGTCAGCTGCATAGTTTTGTTCAACTAGAGAGGTCTTTGCATCCACAGAACACCCTGGTCTCTGGAGAGTCTTGTTACTTGTCAGAAACGCTTTCTGGCAATGAAACGTCCTTTTCATATTATACAGACCTTGCGGTCCTTGCAGACAAGACGTGCAAATTAAGCTGAAGTTTCTTGGCTTCGTGGAAAGAATACTGAACACTTGCAGACTTTGTTCTAAAGGCTGGCATGTTCTCAGATGTTGTATTCATCCTTATCCGTGGACCTGTCACTGTCGTAGCTGGATGCGGTGTCGCATTATGAATCCCTCTCGCTTGATTTTGATTTTTACGAGCACAAAACACTGCCCAGAAATGAGCGTTAGGTGAAGAAGAAATACATCTCGCGTGAATATTCATGTTTTCTCTCTGACTAAACAATATTTTCGCGCAGTGGAAAAAACATCCATAAACATTGGCATCGAACGATATACTTACTTCAGAGAAATTTTAGGTACCATTTTTTCTCGTCTCTAAACTAAAGAATTCGTTTTACCGAACAGCATGATATAGGAAGGTATTTTTCAAGACGATTGGACGTTATTGAAATGCTGTCGGTAAAATGCGCCCAGAAAGGCTTCAGCCGAGGTGAAAAGGAAGAAAAACTCCAGTGGTTCCTCTGTGCATTTTTTGTGTTGTGTCCTGGAATAAATCTCAAAGATAGCGTGCTTGCGATAGGCCGCTGCGGATGTGGAAGCTGAAACACGCAACATGCAGAAAATGAACTAGAGGTATGATCAGCAAGTAGGAGAGGAACTGCTTCGAAAACCAACCAAAGATGTCGGCTGTCCTTGATCGTAAGGATGTCCTTATTACAGGACAGCCATTACAGCAGAAAGTCCAAGGTTGAGACAACTTGCGAAACCGATGTAAGACATGCTATAGACACTCATTTCAGACTTAACAAGGGCTGTACCTCAGGGACTCATCTGGGCAACACCAGAGTTACTTGACTCTCTAATGCACTCCTTCTCAAGACTCTTGTATGCAAAGATGTGGTTCAATAAATAAATAAATAAATAAATAAATAAATAAATAAATAAATAAATATAATGCTTCAGTGGAGTGTAATTAGTGGAGGGGGAGAGTTGAACTGTAAATGCTGACGGGAACTTGTAGGAATAACCAGGAATAGGTCTACAACGTATTACTGCATATCTTGGGCATATTGTGAGAAACTGGCATCAGTTTTCAACATCACGAAGGTCACATGCTTCACATTCTGGATCGTTAGACCCCTTACCAAAGCACGCAAACCAGTCAGCGGTAAATGATTACATCGCAACAGGCAAATTAAACGTGTTCCAGTGAAACAAGCCGTCTTTGTAGCTGTCTCCAAGTCTGGTTGGATATTACAACAGTCTTTTGACCCTTCCTCCTCGTGTCCTTTGGTTTCCGAGCTTGGTGGATTGTGTCTTCCACAAGTTCTACCTATTTCATTTGATTCCCGTCCTTCCACAAGTTCTACCTGTCATTTAATTTCCGTCCTTCCACAAGTTCTACCTATGTCATTTGATTCCCGTCCTTCCACAAGTTCTACCTGTCATTTAATTTCCGTCCTTCCACAAGTTCTACCTATGTCATTTGATTCTCGTCCTTCCACAAGTTCCTCCAGACCATCTAGCACCCGAGTACGTTCACTTGAATCCAAACCTACATCATGCGTATCACCTGTTACAATCACCACACAAAATCCAAGGCGATTCGGGGTACTTTCTAGAGAATTCATAAATATAATTTTCTAATATATCAAATCCATCCTGACTATTCATTTCATACGTAACAGAGTACTGTGTAGCTACACACACCAAAGCTACAAGAATGGCAAACTCCGACATCAGAAGTGAATTACCAATTTTGAGAAGCGCAGCATCCTCCACATACGGAAATATCCGACTCACACCGTTGCTAAGGATTTATGCACACAAACACCCACAACTCTTTCAATTGCTGTGTTCAGGGGAATACTAAAACTTGATATTCCGGGACATTATCTCGATATCCCTTTGTTTGGATGACCAGGTTTCACAAAACGCATTCATTTCACCCATTTTTTTGTATTACAGAACCCCCTTGTACTTCCTTGTACTAGGTCCTTGTACATGTTCTATGACATGAAACGAGGGACGCTCAGCGAGTCTTCAATGGCAGCTTGGTGAGTCGAGGAACAGACACCGTTTGCATCCATCACAAGGGATACACTCCAAGAGAGACGCAAGACTAGTAGTCTGGTCCGAAGTAGATACACTTCTTTTAGTTGTGCAATGTGAGTGCTACTCATCCACTACAAGAGAATCAAATCGGAGGAAATTTTTTTGCCAGCTTTTTTGGCTTCCTTAAGACAATGTAACAGCTTGCGGAGTTTGTTTCTGACTCGCGGAATAAAAGCCTTCTGTTACATAAACTTGCGATTTCTTATTTTAGCCTGTTCTGTGAGAATCCTCTCTTTATCTTTGTACTTGTTGAAGCAGACGATGATGGGATGAGGAGTCTCACAACCTCTCAGACGATGGACATTCCCAATATCTACTTCCTCTTCCAAATCCCATTTCTTTTCCCGGCACTTTTTCGCTGGTTTTTCACGGTCAGTCCAGGAATCCGCAGTTCCTTGTGGCGGGGAATGCCACAGGAGATTAGGTAATTGCGTCTGTTTCGACTCTCCAAAACGTCCACTTTCTCTTCCATTACAGCGATTTTCTCACTCAGCTCCTCGTTTTCCTTCACCACTGAAGTTATATCCTTTTCAATCCTGTCCATTCGCTCTTGCAGCGCCGTAAGCACATGTTGTTTAGAACCAGCATGCCACAAGATCTGTTGGGTTCGCGAGACAGCAGACGACATCATTGGAATATCCTCGGATACTGCATCTTTCTCAGCCCTCCGTGACCGGCTGCCAGATGTTGAGCAACCTTATTTCTCGTGTGGTGGGCGCAAGGTTAGCGCATTGTCTTCATAACGTAACGACGCCATTACAAACACCAACATGACATCTGGAGCGGCGGCGCTAACACACACACACACTGCGCTTACACGTAGCGGCTTTTCTCCGTTTCACATAAAAGGTAGAAAAGTCCATTGGAACGAGCCACAAGTAGTTCCACCTCCTTATCCGGTTTTAAATCAGTCCATATGTCCAGTTTGATAATTAGTAAAACAGAACAAAACAAAACAAACACCCTCAGACCTTTTTTCTGCAACCTGTCCCTTTTCCATGAACACAATTCACCCCCATCCCCCGTCTCAGCTTGCTGGAGACTAACGTGTTATGGTTTGCTCATAGTATAAGAATGTATATTCTTAAGGGCTTGAGGCTTATGGGATATAAAACTTATCGTTCGCTTTCATTTGGCGTCCACCATTCTTCCAGACTGCGGTAGATGCGTTACATAAAGGCCTTCTACTGACTGCAGAACCTGACATATGGGACTCTTCTATATGTTTTTCGTAATTTATTGCAAAATGCTGAGTTGCTAAAACTAATTAAAGAAAGAAAGGAAGGAAAGAAGGAAAGAAAGAAAGAAGAAAAGGAGGGAGGTGAGAGAAGAAAATAACATGCATGTTTTGCCTCTGCTCTTTCGTTTCTTTAAAATAGCTTTCGTGTATTGTCTCTCAAGCCCAATAAATCTTGTGGCATGCAGGTTCTCACAGCATGCGCTTCCAGGATTGCCTGAGATCTAACAATTAAAAAAAACCTTACGCTTCTGTTACAGAAAGGACAATGCAATTAACGCATTGAACAGTATCACTTAAATCTAAGGATGAAATCCTAAGTAAGCGAGAAACTAAAATACAGACGCGGCTTTTGTATCCCCCTCCCCATCGCTGCATTATATGCGGTGACATTGCGGGAAGCTGTCAGTCAAAAATGGATGTGGGGGTGTTCAATAAATTTTACTAACAACCTTTTTTGTAAAACACGTTTTACAAGAAAAGCGATCATCATCATCATCATCATCATCATCATCATCATCATCATCATCATCATCATCATCATCATCATCATCATCATCATCATCATCATCATCATCATCATCATCTACAATTTCTGTCAACCGGTCTGTCTTCTGCTATTCGTAGCAGAGCTGGGATGCTAAGTGCTGTCTATGGACTCGTTCGGAGAAATATGCATTCGTGACCTTTGAAGTTTGAGAGGTGAGCGAACTTCCGGCCTTACCAATTGACTATCGAAATATGTCGATTTAGCCATCATCCACGTTACGTTAATATGTACGAAAGTATCTGGAGTGGAAGTCCCGACAACTCCAAGTTTGCCACGCATGTGCTTCGCGCATTTAATTACTTGATGTCAGGCCAGCTTTTCCTTTGCCTTCCTGTGCTTCTTCCACCTTCCAATGTGCCTGGCAAGATGGTCTTATGACGTGTTCTGTGTTCGAACCATGACAGCTTCTTTTTTTTATTCTTGATGTTAGCGAGTAGAGGCTCCTGGGGACAAGGATGTCTGTCTAGTAATAAATAGTGATTTTTTAAAAATAGTTGATTATTTAAAGTCCACTGCAGCCTACATTTCCCTCTCCGACTGACTGCAGACTCATTTCCGTATTCAACGGTGTGTCGCTCTGTTCATTCCCTCCGTTTCTCTGCCACTCCACTCATGTTCTGAGGAGTTCCCAGCCCGACTCCTGTGGGCGGCTTGCATGAAAACTGCCGCAAGTGGGCACTAAATCGGGCACTGATTCTCTCTTCCCTCCAGACCAGAGCCTTGCCGACCCTGAAAGCCATAGCTGGTCGGGCCAAGCTGAAAATCTCTCTCAGACGTTAAGGGCTCTGAACATCCCCTCCATCTATCCAGTCTATTTGTAATAACGGGCGGGCTGTGTCTCTGTTGGCTGAAGTGAGCCCCCAAAGCGAAATGTGAGGTCTCCGACAGCTGAGGTCCTGCTTCTCCTTTCCTTTGGATTAGGCGCACACACACACGCACGCACACACGCACACACGCACACACGCACACATGCACACACGCACACACGCACACACCCACACACGCACACACGCACACATGCACACACGCACACACGCACACACGCACACACGCACACACGCACACACGCACTCACGCACACAGACACACAGAACACACGCACACACCACACACATACAGACATGCACGCACACACAGACACAGGTAGGTGAAGAAACTTAGTATTAAGCACTTTTCAACAATTTTAATACATGTATATGACCAAAATATCCCCAGATGCAAAACTTGAGCATACATGAAAATCTGACAACACTATAATGCGAATTCACGTATAATGTTTAGTAATTAGCTGTAGCAAGTCGAACACCTACAAATCATTAAGAGGATTTCAAAGTGTCAAAAATGCTGCCTGTCATGACAAGGTCGCTAGTTTTTAATATTGTTTAAGCAAATCCCACTGAAGTCCAGAATGGAAGCATTCGTTAGACACCAAAACGGCCCGTGCCAGAGTGTAAGAGTCTGCTTCTATAACAGTTTCCAGCTGGGCCGCTGATTTTGGCTGGGTAGCACAAATGGCGCACTGACACCCCGTGTGTTTCCGCTCGAGACTTAATGCGCAATTCGGTGATGAGAAGATAGTACGTAACGCTGGGGTTCACCTTTGCTGAAATGTGAAGCCTTACCAGACCAACACTTTTTTGGACCCGCCGAAATGAGAAAGGACGAGCATAAGCTGTTAATGAATGTGCCCTTCTACCACCGTGACATCCAAGGAAAAGGGATTGTCTCAGTCTCCATTTCTACCAGCGATTAATTAAAACTTTCTAATAACGGCTTTGCCGATGGCCAGTGGTGGTAGTGCCAGGTAAGGCAGCGCATGGTCCAGTGCTACTACACGTACAGGACAAACAACTAAATCGCCCAATCTTAGTCACAAAATAGTGTAGCAGTGTTACAACACAAACATGACAAACAATTGAATCAGATCATCACAATTACACAGTGCTACATCTTTTCTTTTGTCATGAAAAAAACCGGCACATGAGCGAAGGTATAAAAATGCAATGATTTTAGAAGAACTGGAATAAATCGCTTTCTGTTTCTTTTACATGGCTTCATAAAGCTTTTCGTTCAAGAATAATTTAATTAAGCGTATTGACTTTCTAAAAACATATACGCAGACACACGGGAAAAATTCAAGCAAGATTTTTTAAACAAAAAGCCGGTAAAACTCTGTGTCGTAGTCTACATGATATATTCTCAGATCGTGCAGCTGGCTGTTTGTGAGACACTCGTGGAATTCCTTTCATCATAAAATTGCAGACTCACAGAAAACTAATTTCCTGCAGGCAGTTATCAACAGGGAGTCCAAATGACTGATGAAGGACTGAGCACCTTTCATTCTCGAGCTGGAATAAGAGTATTAGTATTAGCACGTCAAACCTTCGCTATTATCTCATTATTATGAGATTGAATGAATGGGGCTTTGTGTGATCACGGGAGTGCAGCGCGGAAGAGAGTATCGTTGTTGAGTCTCTAGCCATTGGAGCAGTAGCTCTGATCCTAAGACCTCTCGACTCCTCACTTAAACATGTTTCTAAGGAGGCCACCCCAAAAGCTTTATTCGCAACGAAGTTTGCTGGAACTGATGATAATCTGGGGTAAAAGTTTGTGGTTATAGTGCCTTTATTTAAAGAACATGTATAAGCACATGAGCTAGGCGCCAGAATTGAGAGGGGTCTTTTCATGGGTGCAGTCACTGATTGGTCATGCTGCAGATACTGACTGTCACCGCGTAAAAGCGCGAACAACTGGAGCCAATCAAATGACGAGCTTTATTTAGGATGTGTAAAAAGCGGAGCCAATCAAATGGCGAGCTATATTTCGAAGGTCTTTCCAGGGGCGGGGGGAAGGGAGGGAGAGGGGGATTTTTCGAGAGGAGGGGGATTTAGGGTAAAGGGCTTCCTACACTTGCAATGCTCTCAACGTTGAGCGAAAACATTTTCCGAGCATTCTCCGTACACGGGCGCATGACACCTGCAACATTTTACCAGCCAGATC
>SMGT01016480.1:321334-339186 GCA_004794575.1 Lanistes nyassanus | reverse complement strand
ACTATGGATGATCACGAACAATTTATTCTGACCGCTGCAGCTTCTGCGACTGCATTTATTTTCGCCCAGCAGTCTGAGAAAACAAAATGGAAAAGACGAATGTGGGTTCCACAGTGCATTGCTCGTCGAAACCAGTTGGGAGCATACGCGTGTCTTCTACAAGAATATCAGCACACGACTCCACCGAAAGCAGACGCTTCTTGCGAATGTCGCCCGACAGTTTCGTGACCCAGCCGTCTCGCAATCGACGGGTAAACTTCCCGTACTAAATCTCTGTTTGAATAGTCAGGGGATGTGTTTTCGTATATGCTGGGATGGTGCTGCAAGAGATCAATTAACTGGAAAATCGTTTTTTTCTGACCAGATGACTATCAATCGAAGGCCTAACATGATCACGACCAGCGCTAGACTACACCGCACTAAATAGCAGGATTGTTTCTGATTGGCTGACACGCTGCAACATTTTGAGCCCCTGCTGGAAAATAGCGCGGCGTGTGATCCCCTAAAATGTTGAGAGGCCTCCCTGAAACATTTTCGCTCAACGTTGCAACTTCCATACATGGTAAACATTGCAGAGAACATTGCAAGTGTAGGAAGCCCTTAAGGGTAAGGGGTGGGGTTAGGGTGGGGGCTAGGAGTAGGGGATAGGTGGGGGTTGGGGAAGGGATGGGGTTGGGTATAGCCAGTAAAGATCTTCCAGGAAACTGCAAGGTTTTCAGTGGTGACCCTACGAGATTAGCATATTTTATGTAAGACTGTATTTTGATTGGCTCCAGTTTTTCTGCGCTTTTTCATGCTCCAGTAGCTAGAGGTCTGTTGCGCAGACGTGACAAGTAAAGTCGTTCAGAGTGCTGTCCCTTTCAAGTAAATCTCGGTAAGTAGAAATAGGTTTTGTTGTGGGCGTGAAGAAATGCGTCGCAACTTCAGTTTCAGTTCTCCCCTCCTCCCACTAATAACCTCATCTGGTCACCTATCCCGCTTCTTCACACGCGAACCAGACTTCTACAACGAGAATAAGTGACCTAAACGCCTGGTCTTTGGCGTCAGAAATACTACATCACGGCTAATTGAGCTCAATGAGAGAGATGTACTGCCGTGTCCCTGAGATGAGGCTGAGGTTTACTGTTTGTTGCTTTTATGTATTCTTTATACTATTCTAATGTCCGCTACTCATTCTTATCATTAAGCACATCTAAAAAAGTATTAGCACGTAGGGTGCGAATTCACTTTTAAAAAGAATGTAGCAGCATGAGAAAAGTGCATGCTGTCTGTAAAAGTAAGGTGTTGTTTGGTAAAAGTAAGGTACTGTCTCCATAAGTAGGGTGCCGTCTGGAAAAGTGTGTTCCGTGTGGTAAGGCAGGTGGCGGCATTACATAACTCACCGTCTTTGCATCACAAGGGAACACCACAGGCCCGTCTGCAAAAATTGTAAGTACTGTGCGACACTCCACCCCCACCCTGCCCACCCCGGTACGCGGTTTCCAGATTTTATGACAATCGCCAGAATATGCAACAAAAGCGTACATCACACAGTCTTAAAAATCATATGCTACACGTCAGACCACAGAACATTACAATACTAACGTTGCAAGCCACTTGTATGATGTTAGCACCTGTTGTATGATGTTAGCACCTGTTGTATGATGTTAGCACCTTTTGTATGATGTTAGCACCTTTTGTATGATGTTAGCACCTTTTGCATGATTTTAGCGCATATTGTATGATGTTAGCGCCTATTGTATGTGCTTTTTCACTCAACCGCACAACCTATTTGCATCGCCGTACAGCAAGGGCAAAAACAAATGTCAAATAAAGCAAGGAAGCAAGATTACGAAAGGCAAGGAGTGGGGTGACGGGTGCGTAGGTTGGAGGGGGATCAGAAAAAGAGTTCAAACAAAAGGGGAGAAAACACTGCTTGGAGATTTTTTTTGTCCTACAAAAGGGAGCTTTCGTTGTTCGCTGATCAAATTAAGGGAAGAGATTGGAAAAACAAACGCTTGCCCCAGCAGTAAAAATAAATCAAACATATTGAATTAAGAGAATCAAGAAGTATCCAACACTAGCTTATTGTGGATATCAGACTCAGTGTATCAGGCTGTGACTGGTCTTATTCAGTGCATTGTGAGCGACTTGCGAAAAGGTCACTTCTTTCTCTCACAGAACTGATATACTTGCTCAAGAGCTGTTAGGTCACAGCGTTTTAGGATGACAACACTTCACACGAGAGATAAGAAGTATGGCTGGCCCGTGACAAGAGGGTAATAGTGGACTGCAATAAACATCTGTGAAGTGTTCTCGTGAATACCAGCTCAGGGTAGAGGAGAGGTCTCACACTATTGTCTTCTCTCGGACCCGTACGCATGTAATTTGTACTAAATTTATACTCGAATAGGCACTATTGGTGAACCGCTATTTCTTTCTTATACTGGGATACAATTCGGTATGTGCAAGGCGCAAATAGGGAAAGAATAAATATTCAGTGAGTTATTTTAAAACGGCGGGAATTCTCTTTGAGTGCGCATGCGTTATGGTCAACACTTCACTTCTTTGTAATCACAGAGCTAGCACAAAAGAATCTGCAAGCCAACTGGTCCAGCACAACCAGTAGCGAGGTTGAAGTTCTGTTTGAAGAATTGGCAGTCGAGGGACCATGCATGCATGCATCCGAAACAGTATAAGACAAAGATTGAAATGACAAGGACTGAAGTCACATCTGTAAGGTAAAAACGCAATAAAAAGGTCAGGGAACTCGACTTAGTTTCATTTCGATACCTCTCCAAAATGGCTTTGTTCATTAGCGTGGTGTAGTTTCATTGACTTATACCGTATGTTCAATCTCGAAAAAGACCTGCACGCACGCATCCACGCACGCACGCACGCATCCACGCACGCACGCACGCACAAACACACACACACACACACACATAAATCCACGCATACGTACATACACACAAAACAGTAAAAGAAAAAGGATATAGTTAGGATCAATGTCACATCTGTAAAATAAGGACGCAAAAAAGAAAATTGAGATCTTGACTTACCTTTTGATACCCAATATTACTTACCTGTTGATACCCAATATTACTTACCTTTTGATACCCAGTATTACTTACCTTTTGATACCTGTTCATTATTTAGCTTACCATGGTTTCATCGATCTTACCATTTGTCCAGTCTCGAAATAGCAGCCGTTTGTTTGAAAAGAGGCGAAAACGGCACTGAGCGAAGTCGCAGTTACACGGCAGACAAGCAAACCAAGCAGAGAAGTAATCCACTCAACTGTGTCAAAGTCAATACGTCTGTTCTTTGTCGGGGTTGGGTGTACATTATCATAAGAAGGATTAAAAGAAAGAACAGGTACGTAAACTATTTCTTTAAACTAAACAGCAGCAACCTCTTATTATTGTATTGAGCAGGGAAAGCGAAACTTTAAAACTTTTCTAGAACGCTCTTTATCGGTTGTCGTTCAGACTAACTCGTAGCATTATAATCACGGGTAATCGGTATATCAAGAACGCCCTTACCGAAAGAAATGTCACGTGAACCAAGTCAGGCTTTATGTTTTCGCCGTCAGCAGGTTTTACTGCAAGATAATGAAGGCTTTACCAGCCTGGGCTCTCTTTCACTGACCCTCTTTGAGAGGGCAGAAGTGACGCGGCGCAGCTTAATTTACAGCCATGCTCGTGCAAGAGTGTCATTATGTCCGGCACATTTTTGGGAGGATATGGGGGCGGGTGTAGGGTATTTCTTAGTTTGAAATCTATCGACCTTCACCAGAGGCAGAAAAATATTAAAGGTCACACGAGCAGTCGCCAGCACGTGAGGCGATAGCTGTCGAATCACGTGGGAGCACATGCGGCAGCTCATTTGCTGGAACATGGCTTTCGTCCGTTCGGAATACTGCAACCCGTAGTTGAAATGAATCATTTGGTACAGCGCTCACTTTGTTAGCACCCAAAACTCCACTTATACTCCTCCAACCTTTTTTCCCTCTGGCCTTCCACTGTTCAACTGCTTGTTGCAGGCACGTATCATTTTGAATGCATGTGCACCTGTGTGTGTGTGTGTGAGAGAGAGAGAGAGAGATTATTGCATGGTCAGGTGAAATATAAAGTCTGAAGAAAATGAAAACAAAAACGTATTTTAATTAGCAACAAAGAAAAAACAGACTTACATCCCCCATCAATTGTAGCGCCAACACTGGCTGCTTGTGGGCTCGTGTGGCCCTGTGCTCGGCCAGCAGAGTTTGCAAGGCGTGGTAGCCAGTTTATACTTGAAAAGGTTGTAATTCAGTTAGTTGGAATCTGCCACAGGTCATGATTTCACGTTGTTAGGATTTCTGAAGCACACTCTACAGGATGTGTAAAAAGTATTGCATTTTTCCTTTAATTTAAGAATTTAATTTAATAGATTTGAAGCGACAGGGTGATATTTGCTGGGTATACGGACGTGAGACAGGTCACCCAATGTCAAAGAGAAAGAATGGATAAGAACACAGTGAGCCCATCCATTATTTCCCCCCACCGACCTATCCAAGTCGCTGAGGTCCATAACTCTCTCGCAGTCTCCATTGTGAGATCTCATTATTTCCCCCCACCGACCATCCAAGTCGCTGAGATCCATAACTCTCTTGCAGTCTCCATTTTACTTCAAAACTTCTCTGTCTTCGTGTTGCTCTCCCCAAGCTCAGCACCTTGGTCCTACATTTTTTTCGTCTTCGGCCCACTGACCCAGAACGGCCTGCCTCTGTCCATCCCCAATCTAATCAGTTTTCCTAGTTCACCGAATGTGTACCCTGCTATTTGATATGAGCCATTTTGTGATATATTCACCTATATTCCTGCACTTACTACAATCATTCCTGTGAAAAATAAACAAGAAAATCTCAAGCGTTCCATATCTAGCTATCTTCAAAATTTTTTTGCAAGTGCTTGTCAGCTGAAAGCAAACTGACTTTGGACATGATAAATTTCAGAAGCAAATTTGATGAAATATAAGTTCCTATTCATAACACAGTTCACTCAGAGCAGCAAACGCTATGTTCATGTACCATAAGACTTTTGTTGCTGTTGAAATTTCACACTACCTCCTCCCTCTTCAATCACCGCTACTCCCTCCCCCAAAAAGAGAAAAGCTCACGTTGTACTAATATCCTGTACACAACATGTCTGCACAACATCACTCACCTTTTGTGGACAAGCCTTCCAGACGACAACAAATTGGCTGTTCCTACCAAAGACTGAATAGCCATTTCGAGCTTGTTGTCCGGAACTCTCCCCTCCATCTCTTTCCCCTGGAAAATTTTTTTTCTATACAGAGTTGCCTTTCACTCTTGCACTGCCAAAGTGAGGACAGAACAAACGATGTCGTACAGACGTCGATTACCGTCAGGGAAGAGAATGTTAACAGCCATTCTAGCTAAGTAATTAAAGATGGTCGAGAACGGGGTCGGCGCTGTACGGTGGCGGAGGTGGTGGCGGCGCTGGAGCGGTGTGGGTGGTTTGAACTGAATTTAGCAGCAGCCACGACATCTGTAGAGTGGTCACGTGTCAGGCTTCGCCGACCACCATAGAACCGCCTACACGAGGCACTCCCTCTGACGTCGTTGTTGTTATGATGGTTATCGTCGCCGTCGTTGTTTTAAATCTCACTAAAATGTCGAGTTCTTGAAGGAAATGTTCATGTTTGTTTTTGATGGACTCGAGGAAACGGCAGTTTAGAAGTGTCATCAGCGTTTGTGCTAACATAGTAATGGTTTCTCTTTGGACATCAGTGTATCCACTATTCCTGTCCATCTGAGAACGATTTGGGTGTGTTTACAAAAAAATCAAAGTTTCAGGGGATTAAAAAATCATGCAAAACCAAGAAAGCAACACACACACACACACGCACGCACGCACGCACGCACACGCACTCACGCACACACACACACACGCACACACAAGCACACACACACACACAACGCTTAGTCAGCAACCAAGCAAGGAAGAGAAAAACTGAAGGCGATAGCTATTCCGGCAGACGAACAAGATGGGTGAACGGTCTTTCAGGCCAACCCTCCAGCCTGTCGTCTGGCAGCTGGATATATTCAGTGTCCAGAGCTGTGTTGCATGAGGATTTTTATTTGCACTTACTGTCATGCAAACAGACCCTAGTGTTTAATAAAATGATGTGAACGTCTAAATCCTAATTCATGTCATAGGGTGGTCTTTTCTTTATATTTGTTTCCTCTTTCATGTCTCCCCTTAAAAAGTTCGTTACCATCATTTCCTTGAAGGGCATTTTTTAAAAATAAGGTCCCGGAAAAATTGCGAGCCCTGTAACTAACGCGACATTCAGAGTCAGAATCTAAGTACGTGCTGCGGGCATGACTTCGTGAGGTTTGCTCCAGGGTGCTGATTCTAGTCACATGGGTATGTCTGTGTACGTAGTATTTGGTGAGCTGACGAGGCCAGGTGACCTTCCGGTGATGCTTCTCACGTTCTTTTGATTTTCAAATATTTAACTTAGGCTGAACACGATCTTAAACCTTCTTGGCATGGAGCTTAAAAGTTTGTAGGACTTCTTTCTCAACATTTTTGTGGGTACATATGGAATTTCATTCTAGAGAAGCTTTCTTTTCAGTTGATCTGCAGCCTTGATCCCAGGACGAGATATCAACGAGTTTGTGCACACTTTAAACTAGATTAAAAAAAGATGACGACTGGTTACTAATCCTTTGTTAAGCCTGAACTCACCGTTGCGAAGTACAGTTAAGCGTGGGCTTGTTTAAAGTTTGCCGAAGGGTCGAGTAATGAGTGTTCAATATAATTCTTTATTTTCTGTTTTCGCAAAATGTTGTTAGGGTCGCAAAACAGAATCGTGCTTCAGCTGATGACAACATTTAAAAAAAAAAGTAACGGGTCTGTTTTGCTACCTAAAGAAAAAACCCCCCCCACGCACAACGGATGATGCCGGAGAAACCAATCAAGCTATATTTATTGACAATTGTACTGACAGAGATACTATTACTTGGAAATTATCTCTGGTTACTGATTAAACCAGAAAATTAGAGAGCACCGCATGGTAGCCCTAGTGCGGGATGTGGCGTGTCTGCACAAACAATTAGCTACAATACTGAGACTCGTTTGGTTGCTGTCCTCTCCCAACACTGTCTGATTTTTCCAACAAAGCCCCTGAAGCCGGGCAGATGAGCCTGATAAATGACAAACACTCTTGTGGGGTTTCTGTCGCGAGCCACTCCCCAGTTTTCTAGCACATGGTGTTCCCGATCATCACAGCTATTCAAAGCCAAACTAGTGCCGATTTCATTGTGACTTATGAAGTGCAGGAGGTCCAGGTTAGCCAAACAATACAGTGGTTTTCGTCTCACATGAGACAAGTTGTGTTAGAATTTCAACATGGCGTGGCTTGCATCGGTGTTTACAGTTTCATGGCTTCCCGTGTGTTTTGTAAAGGCGAATCGTGCACCTTGTTTGTCACTCGTCTCTGATTCATCATCCATGCAAAATAGCCTGTTATTTACAGCGCTGTTGTGTTTACCTGAGTGGTCATAAGCAACGAGCCACAAAATCAAAACAAACAAGAGGCACAGACACAGACAAAGCTCTTAAAAATGGCGTGTTGTGTGGACGAAAAGACTGCTGTAGATCGTCATCGTCGTCGTCGTCGTCATCGTCGACGACGACGACGACGACGTGTCCTCATCATCCTCAGCATATCTTCTTTCTTCGACTGAAAATATTCTTTTGGTGTTGTGAGGTCATCAACCCATGTTTCCTTATTTTCCCGTTGAAGTGGTTCGTTATAAAGCAAATCGTTTGAACACTTCTAGTCTTTATTTTCGTTTTCATCTTACCTGCTACACTCCTGTCTTCACCTTCTGTCTCTCATGTCATTTTATTACGGCTTCTCCTGACTCTTTTCTAAACAGCTGCTGTTTCTTGTTCCGGAACTGGTTTAGTACTTTTTTATGTGCTTTGATTAAAAAAGAAACTAACAAAAATAATATTAGACTAAAGGATAGAAAAGTATGCTGTGCTATAAAAGCACACCAACTACCTGTAGGCAGAGGAAGAGTTACTGCGAGAGAGAAAACTTTATAATATGAGGGCGTGTTACGAACAATGTAGAAAGGCTCTTTATAGCATGGGATTTCAAGACACCAATAGCTTCGTCACGCTGAAGGATATGGCTGGACGTGATGTTGCAGGGTATTTTGTGACGTGATAAAGCAGGATATGGTGGGAGCGGAGGTTGCAGGATACAGTATGCTTGAAAGTGATGTTGCAGGATATGTATGGACGTGATGTTGCAGGACATGTTTGGGCGTGATATTGGAGGACATGTTTGGGTGTGATGTTGCAGGACATGTCTGGGCATTATATTGCAAGACATGTTTGGACGTGATATTGCAGGACTTGTTTGGGTGTGATGTTGCAGGACATGTTTGGGCATTATATTGCAAGACATGTTTGGGAATGATTTTGCAGGACATGTTTGGGCATGATGTTGCAGTGTTTTGGTTGTAACGCTGCAGATGCGCCTAATTTAGAACTCAGATCTGTCAGCCTAGTATTCTAGAATGAACATTAGCTCCTTGGGATCAAACATTCCCCAGTCCGCTTCATTTTGGCAAGATACAACATTAAAAACGCCTTTTTTGTCACACGGCGAGGAAAATTTATGCCCCTTTTAAGGTTCAGCTGCCAAAGGGCCTACTCACTGTCCTAACTAATTCGACACTGTGAACCAAGGAAGATCTGAGAGCTACAAAGATGACATGTAGACACAGTGGGTTTCGCACGCAACAAGCCTTGCATGCTGAATGATGAAACTGAAAGCTTAGGCATCCTCCTGCAGCGCTGGGATTAACTCGTACAAAAAATATCCAAACCGGAAACATGGGCTTCTCAATCGTTGCGAGGGACAATAAAATAAAATAAAATGTGGGTGTAGGATTAATGGATGAAAAGGTGGCGTGTGTGTAGGTGTGCGTGCGTTCGTTCGTTCGTCTGTGTGTATAAAAAAAGGGAGGGAGGGGGCCATGTCGGTTGCAGGACTACACCAAAGGCACACTACTGATCTCAGTGTGATTTATTAACAACAGCATATCACAGCAACATTCGACGCAGTTTTAGTATCAAACCTTCTCCCTCACCCCGCTAACCCTGATCTTGTCATGATTAATTTTCTGATTCGTCAGCATGCTTGACACTTAATTTTGGATAGGATGTGGCTAGGGGAAGTTTTTGTTTAAAGAAACACAAAATCCAGCATAAATCCAGCTTTAGCAGTGAAAACAAAAGGTTTTGCAGCTCTCTTTCCTCTTCAGTAATGAAGTCAGAGGGTCGTTTTATTAATGTCTTACGGCGAATCTCATGCAAGAGCAGGAAATAGTAAAAGTTTAGACGGCTTTGTGCTTATACACAAATATCATAGAAATATAAATAGCATAAAAATCGCATGCATAAATAAAACAGAAAGTATTACGTTTGCACAAAGCGTGTAAGATCTAATAATAAATCGACCAGTTTGTCACCGACAGTGTAATGTGGTGGAAGCATTTTGCTGAAATGGTTTGTTTTCTTGCTGCTTATCGTCCAGTCTCAAACAAGGTTCATATCAGAAGGGTGCAAGTGAGACAGGTTTACCTACTGCTACACTCGACCGGTGTCACAACACAGGCCTCAGTCCCACCCAGTCACATTATACTGACACCGGGCCAACCAGTCCTAGTACTGTTCCCTGTAGCGCCAGGCGTCTGGCAGGGCAGCTACTAGACTGGCAATTTTTATGTCTTAGGTATGACTCGGCCGGGGCGAGATCCAGTGATCTCCGATCGATCACAGAGGCGGTATGCCAGCAAGGGAGGGTGGGGTCCTGAAAACTTGCTGATATAAAAAAAGCCGAAATAAATTTCATTGTGAAAGATGCATTGCTGAAAATAAACTATCGCATAACTTTTTTTTAAATTAGAGAAATAATTTACTAAGTAAGCGGAAGCCTTGTTTAAACAAATAAATAAATAATATTAAAAATATATAAGTATTTCCCTTTTGCGGCCGAAAGATTAATCCTTTGCATTGATGTCAAGGCCCATTTAGTCTTGTCAGCATCTTTTCGAAAGGCGTGTCTTTTTTGCAAAAAGTCTTGGTAATAAGGCTGTTACAGCTTTCATTCTCATTACTCGCGGCTTGGTATTGAATTCCAGCGCTGCATTAATCCTCTCATAAGCTTCTTGTTTCAGCTTTTCAGGTCCGTTGTCCTTCCTGCTTCTCCTCAGCTCCTTTTCCTCTTTTTGCTCTCTCCCCCTCCCCCTCTCTCTTCCCCTCCCTCTCTCTCCCCCTCTCTCATTACCCTCTCTTGTGCAATCAGTCCTTCCTTCCCTTACTCACTCACGTCTGCCAGTATGCCGGTAGGAGCTTACATTGACGCTCACAAATGAGAGAAAAGTGCCTGCAGGATCACATAAATATAACACAATTTCACTTATCCGCGTGACACTAACAGAGAGAGAAAAAATGTCTACAAACACACGTCCATACGTACACAGATTACCAACACAGGGAAACACGGATGCATGGATGAATGTACAATCTAAAGAGTTAGGAGTTATGCTACTGCATGCACAGGATAACACACAAACAGTTATAGACTAACGTTGTCAGAATGTTTTCTTTTTCTGGTATGGCTACGGAATGCTCCTTTAAAAAAAAAACAACGAATAGAAAAATAGAAACAAGTGGGTCTACAGCCACCAAGCTATCAAACGAACAAGAAAGGACAAAGGAAAGACAAGCAGACAAACAGAGAGATAAAAGAAACAACAATAAAAGAGACAGAGAAACGAAAGAAAAATAAAAAAGGAAATGTTGGCTCTGGCTGTGTTTGTGTGTGTGTGAACATTGTTCTGTTCTCTCGTCACAAGACGCGACTGAGAAAGATCGCCTAAGTTTTAATCAAGGTAAAAATTCCGTTTTTATGCTTGGAATCAAACGTTACCAAACTGTGGGGATATAATTTATATTTGTAAGACGTGAATAACGAAAGAGAGTTTAGAGAACAGGAGAATATGAAAGAGACTTGTCTGCCCTTGCTTCAACGTATTCGGGGCTCCCAGACTACTAAAGCAAGATTAAGCGTGTCAGAAATCTTTGTGCCGAGCTGACGCTAAAGACCTGTGCACCATTAGTTTTGAGGACATGCGCAACCTGTGGATCGGGAAGACGTTGGGGTCAGGACAGTGCTAGTGGGAAAACGATGCACAGTGAAGCAAACATGTAGGGACATGTAGGGACGTGTAGGGACATGTGAACAAACAAATCAGAACGTTCATTGGAAAGAAGTGGAAGAAAAAGTGGAATTTAAAAAAGAAATGAAAGCAATCGAGACAAAGTATAAACGAAAGCAGAAAGGAGGGAAAGAGGGAAGGAATATAAAATGAACGAAAAAGAAAAAACTGATGAAAGAAAAGAAAAGAAAGAAAGGAAGAAAAAAATCAAGCACTAAAAGAAAGAATAGAGAGAAAAAACAGGAATAAAAGCATAAAAGGCTAGAAGAAAGAAAAGAAAGAAAAGAAAACAGGAATAAAAGAATAAAAAGAAAGGAAAAATAAACAGCAGAAAGAACGAATGGAGGAATAAAAGAAACGATAAAGGGAAATAAAAAAAGAAAGGAAGGAAGAACCAAAAAAGAGAGAAAGAATTAAAAGGACTGGGAGGATGGGAATGGAGTGAGCAGAAAAACAAAACGGTGACAAGAAAGAGATGCACAGATAGAAAGTCACAAACTGACCGAGGGAGTATTTCCACCTTCCAGTACGATGAGTTGCAACATCCGCATGGTTTATTCCGTTTGAAGAGGACAATGCGGCGAACCGAACGATTTTATTCGCCCAGAATTGTCCCAACGCAAGGCACGTGACCTGCCAGAGCCGACTGTCGATAAGCCGACAACTGGCAATCGCCGCCCGACACACCAGGACGCGTGGGCGGTAATAATAAATTGTTATCAGCGGTTGTTGGTCTGACGCCCTTGCTGTAGCGCGCAGGTGGAAATGGGCATGTCTTTTAAAACAGAACAAATTTATCATTTAGATTTATTTTTTAAAACCCAATTTTGCGAGCATTTTTTCCTTCTCGTTTACTGAAATAGGACCATGGATTGGTAACGGCAGAAGCACAGGAACTCAATAATAACCACTATTTTTGTATACACCATCGGTGGTTACTTACCGCTCGAAGCTATATACAAAGAGATAAAATCTAGTTTTCACTCTAAGGAAGAAAACTGCTTGCACAAAGCTGTAAAACTGGGTACATGCAGAAAAAAGGTAGTAAAATCTATGAAACCCTCCCCCACTCCATCCTCATTTTTAATTCTCTGTCATTTCTACAAACACACATCTATGCAGTTGCACTACATTCGTGCACGGACTCACATCCGCATAGGGGCCCGTGCACCCCCACCCAGACTTGCATGCACCCACACGCACACAAAGCGAGAGATGAGCGAGAAAGGACGGTAAGACGGTGGGTGAGAAATATAAACATTCCTGTAACAACGGAGAAATACTTCAAAAAAATGAAAAACAGCGCAACCTGTGCAAGGCAATTGTATTTTGGCGACATTTTCGGGATTCTTTCTGTCTTTCTTTTTTTCTTTTTCTTTCTTCCTTCCTTCCCTTCTTTCTTTCTTTCTTTCTTTCTTTCTTTCTTTCTTTCTTTCTTTCTTTCTTTCTTTCTTTCTTTCTTTCTTTCTTTCACATCCGAGGGATCGTCTGAATCGAAGATGTCTTTGTTCTGAGCCTGAACTAGTAACCTGTGGAATGAGAGAAAGGTTTTTGTTTAGAAATTCTTTAATTTTATCGTCTGGCCGCTATAAATGCAGCGCAGTCGATAGACTATTTTCTCGGCGATTGCTTGTCAGCGAACTACCGCGAAAAATCTTTAATTCTTTAATGGTTTCTGCCATCAAGCGACCTTTTCGTTTCCTAACGAATTAAGGCAATCCCTTGCAACGTTTCTGGACAGAAGGGGCGTTTGGTCGCGTAGGCTAACAAAGATATGCAAATGAAACAAACTTCGATACAGTAAATGTCAGAGCGACTGTTGCTGACATTTGCTCCACACAGACGTTTTGTCACATTTACAAGACGCTGAAATTGGTTTCTGTGTAGGAGTCCGACAGTATCTGAAGTTTACCACGTGACTTGGTGTGGTTTTGTTTTAGACTGCGTCATTGCTTTTTCTTTTCAGGGTAATAGTATTTCTCTCTATTTGTTCAGCTCGTCACTTTTTTCAACACACGCACGTTCAGGCACGTAAACACACACACACACACCCTCTCACACACACACAAGAGACAGAGGGACAGAGATACACAGAGACACAGAGAGAGAGAGAGAGAATTCTTTCTATACAAGATACAAGAACACTTTTTATCACACAAGAAAAAATTCACACGTACCAGCTGGCAACAATGGACGACAAACATGAAGAACAAAGCACTAAAACTGGTACACTAGCACCTTTACCATCATACCTAAACACAAGCTTGGTGACTTAAAAGTTTACCGGAAGCTGGGTAAAACATATAAGCCAACATAGTTCAGGATTAATTAGAAATAGTACAACATATTAACACCATTACATAAATTTAGAAGGAAAAATCGACCTAAAAGACTGTTTAAAATGTACTTGTCAGGCAGTGTTCTCGACATGATGCGAATCGTGGTCAGAATGCTGGATGAATGCCCACGTGTTGAAATTCACGCATTCTCGGCATGGCATTCGCCTTTGGCCTGCAGCTTCTGTTTCTTCATTAAGAGATACCCCGAGGGCAAGAAAAGCGGACGAGGGCTCAGTGTTGTCACGTGACAGTGTGCAAGATCTGGAGGGGAAAAAACCTTAAACCCGCGCCAGTTACTAAATTAATGTTATGTGTCAAAAATAGATCGAAAACAAGTTGCAGAAATGTTCCCTTCCTTCTCACGCCACTGTAATGCAGTAACGCTGTGCCTTTAGTACATAAACTGTGCACAAGATTAATGGGAACGGAAAGAAACTGAAAGGAATATAAGAACTCAAAGCTTCGTGACCTCCAACGAAACCTGTCGTTTGATTGAAGACGTAAGTACAGCACACTTTATTTTAATATTTCTTTAATTTCTACTTAAACTTTCATTTAGAAAACCACACAGGAACGATCCCATCATTTTTTCTTGCTAAAACGTCGTATGTAGTATACTTCTAATATTAAACTTGGATATAGTAGGTTCATAGCAGAGTTCATAAGACCCTCAAACGGATAATTTTGAAAAAGCACCAATTAAGTAAAGGTAAAAAAAGGTCTCAGAGATGTAAGGACGATTTTAGATAATCAGAGATGTTATAAATAGGCGAAAAACTAAATTTTAAATTGTTGATATTGAAGGATGGAAAACGCATTTCATGGCTGACATGAAATATTATTTAAAAAAAAAACTCTTTTCGAATTTTCGAAGGAATGATGATGAGTTGTTCATCTTTACTACTTCAATTCTTTCAATTTCTTTTTCTCTTGTTGCTCTACGCTGCTCGTTGATAATACAGGCCAGGCATGGTGCAGTCGTAAAATTTACTCGATAATGTTGGGAGTTACTCACCGTTTCCTAAACCAATGTTTAGTTCGGTCACAGTTACAGTTGTGTGCAGCTGTCAAGGCTATAGCTGTCTGTGACCCATACATTTGAATCTTTGTATTGCTGTTACGTGCAAGAATGAATGCTATTCAGTTGTGTTTTGCCGAACCCGTGCACAGGTTGAAAGTCCTTTAAAACACAGGTTAAGCTTATTAAATCTGAGCAAACCAAGTTTACATACAGTTGTTGGTTGTTTCTTA
The DNA here is from genome assembly GCA_004794575.1 of Lanistes nyassanus. Classification (NCBI taxonomy): domain Eukaryota; kingdom Metazoa; phylum Mollusca; class Gastropoda; order Architaenioglossa; family Ampullariidae; genus Lanistes; species Lanistes nyassanus. The sequence continues at coordinate 324,303 of SMGT01016480.1, read as the reverse complement.
AATTCGCTTCGCAAAGGAGGTTCATATCAGAACATCATGCCACACGTGGGACTGCTGTCCCAAGACAGGGTGCTGTCCCCTCCAGTCACATTATACTGACACCAGGCCAACCAGTCCTAGTACTGTTCCCTATAGTGCCAGGCTTCTGGTAGGCCAGCTACTAGATTGCCGATTTTTAAGTCTTAGGTATGGCTGAGCCGGGATGCGTACCACCGACCTTGGAGGCGGTTGTCTGCACACAGGTTTCGTACTCTCACTGCATGTACTACATCTGATCTGCGTTCACACTAACTAATCGTCTTCTGTTTTAAGGATCTTGAAAAAACGTTTCATATTATTTTATTTTAAAATGGTTGCCGTCTAAATACATGTGCCAGAATATGCCTTTGCAGAAAGTTTTGCCAATATCGAAAATTACGAATGTCCTGAACATCTTCACATTTTCGCTTGTGTGTTTACAAGGAGAAAGAGAGACAATGGAGAAGAACGCGACAAAGAAATAAAGACGATGGGACTGATAAGCAAGCAAACAAACAAACAAACAAGCACACAAAACTTAAACCAACAAAATCACAAAAGGAAATGTCAATAAAAACAAATAATCACTAGGACAAAATGTTTAAAGACGGGTAAACTGCCAATGAGACACGTGTTTAAGTAGGCAGATATGCAGGCAGGCAGACATAAAGGCAGACATAAAGGTTGACATAAAGGCAGACATAAAGGTTGATTTTCTTGGACGAAGATACCATGACAGAACAGGCATCACAGTACACGTACACACGATCGACTCTGAACAAGCAAAGTGGGGGTGGGCATAGACGAGGCATTAATTTCTGGCCGTTGGAAGTCGGCTGCGCGACCAAGTAAGGACATTATGGTGGTCATCGCCTCCTGCCAGGCACTTTGTCTAGCATCTGGACCCGGGATTGTCGGCGCCCCGAGTACCGGCCCCTGACCCGAAAACAATTACTAGACTGCAGCACGTGCGATGGCCATCAGGTTTATTGCACTCCTAGGATTGAGCACGGACACAGGCGGGATGACGGGTATTAAGGCCATCTATTCGCGGACAGTGGCCGACAGGGGGCAGGTCGTGCGGAGTAGGGGGGGGAGGAGAAATGGGGTGTGCATTCTTCAACGTATGAGGCTCAGACTGGACGTCTGATACCCTCCCCCCCCCTGCAAAGCCGCAAACAAACACAAACAAAAACAAACGAAATTTCACATTTCATATCGTGATGTTTAGCCAGTTCTCGTAAAAACACAACAAGCAGTGGATGTCAAACTTTCCAGTCTTCATTTCAGAAAGAGCGAGAAAAGTGCAAGCACTTTCCGGTTTTGACTGCAGAGCGAGTGAGAGATCAGGATTCGCAAGAACGCAGAATCGCGCCCGCGCTCACGTACATTCGCACGCGCTCATACAGGCACGTGACACTAGTGGGAAGAGGGGGTGAAGGAGGGAGAAATGGAGGAGAATGACAAGTAGACAGAGAAGAGGGAAGGGAGACAAACTGAAGGGAGCTAGAATAGGAAAGGGAGACAAGCCGAAGGGTGCTAGAATAAGAGAGAAGAGAGAAAATGAATGAAGAAGACATACAAGGTGAGAGAGTTAGTAACAGAAAGAGGGAGAGAGGACGTCGAAGTATATTTTGGTAAATAAAGTTTGTACGTACGGTTTATATGATGATTTGTTTTCGATTAGTTGAGCTTGTTGGAGCTTTTACTGCATGCCTGTCTCTGTTCACCGGCTAGCTTGGCTAGTTAGCACAGCAACCGCACATAAAATTGGTAGTTTTGTAAAATTGGAAGTCTGTAGGAAGTTAAAAACACTAAGAATTCCCCAAACATCATGACCCACACACATAGAAAAGAATGAAAAAAAAAAAATTAACCGCTGAAACGGTATAGCAAGCGGAAAAATCAAAAGACAGCACGACGAAAGAGCGCCTAAATGAAAGAAACAAAATGAATCCACTAAAAGGAAAGTTAAATAAAGTAACAGCAGAAAATTAGAACCACAGTTCTCCCTCCTTCCAGTAATAAAATCGCGGTGCACAACAGAACATTTTACAATGTTATCTATACACCTGTGTACTTAAGTGTTAAAGACTTATGCAGGTTGACCAACGGAAAAGATTCCCGATCAATGCCTTTAAAAGCTTTCGTTGTAAGGCTTTCATAATCATCAACCTGTAGAAAGCTACGCTGAAGGACGATTTGCCCACCGCCCGGAAACTTCCCAGGACTTCTACTGTAGCTTTGTCAAGTTTAAAAAAAATATATTAAAGAAAGATTTATTCTGCGTCATCGATCGAGAACAAATTGTGCATGTAGTCTATCAAGGTTAGCATGATAGTTTTGGAGTCTGCTAGCATGTCATGCCATTCTGTATATGTCTAAATGTATGCGCGCTGCGCTCTTGGAGGTCAGGAAACCTGGCTAGGAGTTTTTGAAGAAAACAAGTCTGAAGACCAGGCATCCGAAATAATGACAGATCAAGCTGAAAACGACAGCAGTATGTTCGCGACAACACTTGTAAGCGTTTATCGTACTTACGGGTGAGATACATCCATTGGGGAAGGAGTTAATGGGTTTTAAAACGAACGAACGCACGAACGAACGAGCGAACGGACGGAAAGACGGACGAACGAACGAACCGACCAACCGACCGACCGACTGACGGACGGAAGGACAAAAACAAACAAACAAACAAACAAACAGGCGGACGGACGGACGCACGGAGGGGAACAGTTTCAATAGTCACCACTGGACCCAGGCCAAAAAGATTTCAAGCACCCCCCCCCCTTTCTCAAATTGATTGACCCAGCCCTGGCGATGCATACTCAATCATCTCAGATGTTATCACATTATTGTTCACCCAATACATTTTCCTTCTGCCATGAGGAGCTGGCTGTTCCTTGTCCTCATTTGTACTATTGTGCGCCTTTTCAGTATTCCGGAATATG
>SMGT01016480.1:299635-314277 GCA_004794575.1 Lanistes nyassanus | reverse complement strand
AACAAAGCGAAATAAAACCCCGGGTAAACTTGATCCTACCCATTCACCATTTTCGAGCAGAGAAGGATTTTCTCTCTCCCCCCCCCCCTCACACACACATGGCTGCCTGTCCAAAGACACCATACAGTGTCTGCAGCCATATAAAAATTGTCTGCTTCCTGAAGACTGTGCTGGGTATTGTGTCAACAGCGGTCGGGGTTGCAAATTCTGTGGTGTGCAACTGTGACAAAAAGTTGATTGATTAAAGGATTTGTTTACCTCTCTTGCTTTAATCTCTGAGCAAACAGAGAAGACTTTAAAACAGACAGTGATCGATTAGGTAGGAAGACGGTTGCCAGCTGCTATTTGGGGTTCACACAAAACACGTTAATGACGCATAGAATGCAATAAAAACAAGCACTGGAAAACAACGAACTTATGAGCCCTGCGACTGTCGCATTAGGAAGTTTCTAAATAAAAGCGTCCAATGGCGCAGGCGAAACGAGGCAGCTTTGATCTCGAATCTTCCCAGACACAATCAGTCTGGTCTGCTAAGTGCAGTATCGTATGAAGAGCGCTCGAAACGGAACGAAAGAAGGAAAGCTGGAAAGTAGATACACTGATGGAAGGAAGGAATATTCCGATATCATTCACTGACCAAATCGCTTCTAGACTTCGTTAGACTCTCTCCAATTCCCGGCAGTCGTGAAGCACACATTTTACCTGACCTATCCACAACAACCTAACCACCACTTGGCCACACAGACACACGCAGTCAAGCGTTGCCTACCTGACCTATCCACAACAACCTAACCACCACTTGGCCACACAGACACACGAAGTCAAGCGTTGCCTACCTGACATCAGCTAGATGTTGGCTTTTCTCTGTTTCTTCTGCTTCAGTATCCGACTTTCTTTTTCTGTTTGTTCTGTTCTTTCCTTGCTTGCTTCTTTATGCTTTGTCTTTTCATTTCTGCACTACCCATGTACTCCATTTTCTTACCGTTGATTACGCATGTACTTATGTTTGCTGTAGTCTTAAATCTACATACACTTTTACAGGTGCAGATGTCCTGTGACCCTAGTGGTAAGGAGTGGGTAGTATGAGACCGCCACTTTTCTGTTGGTCAGTGTCGTGAGAGAGGCTCTCATCTCTCCCTCGCTGCCTTGCCTTCCTAGCCCATGGGGTCAGGTACCCATTTGCAGCTGGGTGAACTGGGAAAAATGTGGTGCAACGCAAGGGCATTGAACCAGCACCTTCAGGTTTAGGAACCAATCGGCGACCCGCTTCCCCACACGCCCTTTTAGGTTAAAAATAAATCTGTGCATAAAACATCTTTCTGCGAGAGGGTATGAGAGCCTGCAGTGCCGGTTGTTTACTAAAATCTCTGCAGTAGAACTCGGATGTTTACACAGATCTGCAATATGAGTCGAGAAGCACCCCTCTGCCCATACGCCCATGTCTGTGTATTGCGTATCCTCGTTTGTCCCAGCAGCAGATGGAGAAGACCTACAAATGACAATCACATTGTTGTTGACCAAACTTTGTTTGTTGCCAGCAGGGCAGAGACCTTCAGTTTTGTCTGGCTCCTGCCGTAATCAGACTGTCATGTGATAAGGCACACAATTAAACAATGGCCAACCGATCCACAGAGCGATGCCGAGACGGCAGCTTATAGGCTGTAGACGGTCTGCTTTTTATCACGCACACGATAGACATGACGTCCAGCTGTCAAGATCGCTGTTTCGATACACACGGAAATAGCTAATCTGTGTTTTAGATTAGGCAGATTTGTGCAGCAGGCTACATAGTCTTCTGTGCGTATATTTTATCGAATAGAACGGAAACTTAACGTTAAATAGATTGATTAAATCATGTTAAAGCTGCAGTTTCCATAGTGACGCAGAGATTGCCAAGTTTGCTGATTTTAGTTTGAAACGCAAGACCATTAGAAGGTTCAGTAACAGTAAATCAGATGACATCAAAAATGAACCAGAAGCTGTAGGTTCAGGTCTCGTCCCGCATACATATTTTCTAGATGTAGCGCCTGTTCATAGGTCCGTTTACTTGCAGGGATACGGCGCTAGTCACCGACATGACATAATACTCCGAAAAAAAAAATATAAAAAGTTCCTTAACCTACGAGGTCCAAATTGTCTCGTTGTAATTGAAGCGTTTTTAAAGTATCTGATTGGCGACTCTGAATTTGGATCAAAGGGATTAAAAAATGCGAATTTTAAAACCCTTTCCCTTAAAGGAAATGACACGTTGACGTTGAGAAATTATGGCAGCCTTTGGTCAACAGCACTGTCTCGAGCCTGTGAGATTTTGGACAATAGAATCGTCTTCCTGGCTTTTACACCGTGATATTTGCCAATATGACAGTTATTAGGCTGAAATAAAGAGACAGGTATAAAAAGTTGATGACTGGTGTGTCGAGGGAGGGCTCTAATGTCGTACTGTGCAGCTAACTGGTGATAAGTCAACGTCTTGCCCGTAGGTGCTGTCTGAATTTTTTGTAAAGGGTTTACTTTGTGTGTTTGCCTGTGTCTTTGTCTGTGTCTTCATGCAAACAGGAAAGTTCACAGCTGAAACTCCATTGTAATGAATTTTCATCCAGCTTCCAGACTTTGAGAAAGATGAAAGCTTTTACTTTAACAGAAATCCACGCTCACGCTGGCTTTTAATGTTACCTTCTGCGACATCATTTTCCGTCACAACAGGAGCTGATGTATGACGCTGGAAAATTTCTTTACACGTCTTTAAAGCTCGTGCTTTTATGCACGTTCATTAATTATTGTATCTTGCCACTGTTCTCCCATTAACCTGGCGTTATATTTCCACATTTCCATCTTGTTTTGTAATCAATGGCCCTACAGTTTTGTGATTTCCTACGTAGAAGTTAGTAATGGCGGCCTCGCCATCGGTTTTGTTGCTGAAAAGTCTAGAGAACATCAGATAATTATTATGTAAGTAGTGTAATTGTAATACCATTTTAAAAAAAATTAGCAATACTGCTTTTTAAAATTATGCGAATGGCGATAAAGTAAATAACTTTATATCGACATCGTCATTTTATTCACCCAGTCGCAAAGTTCTCTTTCATAAGAACTGTGTATGCGATCTGAACCTTACACACATCACTCGCGTGATAACAAAAGCGCCAAACCGCTGCACCAACTGACCGCCTGCTGGCTGTCATTTGGAGAACCGTTACTGATGTGACAAACTAACGTTTTGTTAGAAGGAAAGTCTGTCTTTCAGTCCTACGCTATGGGGTTTTGTCCCACGCTATAAGAAAGAACGGGGTCTGCTTCACCCCATGTCGGGGAAGGACACCCAGTTCTATGCGAGGGAAAATCACAGCTGAGGTTTCCACAGCTCAGCATGGCAGAAAGCCTGCACTGCCTGTTAACAGCAGGCAGCTCTCGGATCAGATCAGCTGCTGCTGACGACATTAGGACTGCCCCCTCCTCCCCGCACGTCTCACAGCCTCTTTGCATTGTTGTTTCGTTGGTGGGTTCATTGCCACTCTCCGTTTTCCATTCCGTCCACTATTCTCCGTTCACTCTCCCTTCTCCCGCCATTTCTTTCTGCTTGGTATTCTGTTTCCCCCTTCCCCGCCCCTTCTTTCACTCTTCTTTCGTTCAGTGCCGCTTGGCGTTACTTTCACAATATCGAGCCTGTGAAATCGACATGCGTTCCAGGGCTGTGCGAGCGCGGGCCAGGGCTGGTCTTTCAAAGACACGTTACACGCCGAGACTCCTGGCATCGGCATGAGGTGCCTAGAATGGCACGCAGTCTCTGACACGGAGCACAGATAAACACGTGTGACCAAAAAAAAAAAAAATTAGAATCTAAAGTGTCCAACTGTTTGTCACATGCGTCTTTTGCTGTGGAAGGGCGACGGGTCGCTGGTTGTGCAAATGCTGCTGCGTGCTACCAAATGCGTGTAGACAGCCGATGTAGCTCGCGCAGTGTTCCGCTTTTCAGTGTGGCGTGAGCTGGAAGTACTCTGCTAATGATTTCTTACTGTCTGAAGAAGCAGCAGGGGGCGAAATCAAGGCTGGTAAGCAGTCTGGCCGAAACTGGGAAAAGCAGCAACAGGTGACTGATGAAATCTGAGCGAGAGAGGAGGTGACAAGTGAGAAAAGATTTCGACGACAGAGAAACGAAAAATATAGACATTTGAAATGAGGGAGCAAAAGCTTTTTAATTAAATATTTTTCTGATTTGAGACTAATTATTCATTAAGAGAATTTGAGTAGCCATATTTGCATCAAAAGAAAGTTTTTATAGGAAATATTCTTCAGAATGTTATTCTTAGAATTTTCGGAAGTCGCAGAAACATCGAAGAATGGGAAATAATTATTTACTCCCAGAAAGACAGCATGCCGCAAGCAAATGATTAAAATTTAATTTTGATATCAAGACAAGAAACAGAAGTTTATCTTTTGACAGGATTAGTGGAGGCACTGACTTGAACTCTGGCTGTGCAATAGTTTTTCCTCCACAAGGTCAATGTTTTTAAAGTTTGAGAAAAACCATCAACAGCAGGACAAGAAGAGACTGTTTATAAACAGAAAGAAGGCTTTACTATTTTCCAGACTAGTTCAGCTTCAGAAAGTGTGAAGCTAAATAGCTTGACCTACAATCTCTGTAACTTCAGCATACTAAGTATAATTCCCAAGTGTCAGTGATTCTAATTTGATTCGTGGCAAAGCTCACCGAATCTATAACAGCGGCACAGCGTGGGCAGTTTTCACTGTGACTTTTTTCTTCAGAGTAAAGGGCCATGCACACGTCGATATTCACTAACTGTAGTGCCAGCAGCCGTGTCAAAGGACTGCTGTTTCTCCGGATGCAAGTGCATAAGAATACGGTTAATGTCACAGGACTTCAGCTTGTCCGGATGTAAACGTCTGAAATTAGGGTAAACAACGTTCTTTTCCATTCCGGTGCCAGGCAGCTGCAAGAAACAAGAAAAGACACGCAGTCAGAGTTCTTTTCTCTTGTTGCCAGACCCTTTATAACGCGGATCTAGAGGAAGGGTGGAAAGCTTGCTATACCGCCTTATAACGTTGGATTTTTTGAAGGGTTGGAGTAATTCGCCTGAAACAACTTGCTTCAGAAGTCGACAATTTGGCTGGTGAAAATACTTTAGCCTTGTAAAACTCCATTCAATTCTTTAATCCAAGTAGGAGATTTGAAAACCGCGGCATTACACTCGGAGGCAAAGACTTTTTGATCGCACCTCACGGGCTGATTCCGTCACATTCAGCCAGCATCCACTAAATCTCGCCCCCCTGGGAGTGCCAAACAAGAAAGCTGCGAGTGCAATGCGACGGGAGTCACAGGCCAGCCTGTCCTGACCAGCAGACATACGGTGATCTGCAGTACTTCTGCGAACAAACCTTCTCACTAAGAGTCTTGGATGAAGAGTGGCGATCACGTGACAGGTGAGTCGCAGACATGTGTGCAACATGCAGCAGCTGTATCCTTTTGACTCTTAAAAGGACCGAACGCAAAGTTGTTTGAAATACGAAACCCCTACCCCAACAATAAGAACACTACACTTTTACAAAAACAATGACAACGAGAACAACAACAGTAACAGCAACAGCAACAGCAACAGCCCACATTCAAAAGTGGAAAAAATCCCTTCTCTCTTTGTTCCCTCTTCACCTCCCACTCCCGGCTCTCTCTCTCTCTGTTGCTATATTTAGCCGAAGGACACGTGGACTAGTAGACCCGTGTTTACCAACAGCAAAGCAAAGAAAACGGCGATACATATCACCCGGTGCAAAAGAAGAGCCTTAAATTTAGAGAAAGCCTCTATTGCGCGTCATTGTGCGCTTCATTCTTGCGACAGACACGTTTTTGAGATGAGTGGATATAGCGGAAGACGTAAAAATCTTGTAATCAGACGGTAGAAGTGGTGCCTGTCATTCCTGCACTCAAATATTTCCCGCTCACCTATCCACTGAACCACATTCCCACCTAGCCACCACTAGAACGTCCTGTCAATCACTCATCCACCCACCCACCCGCTCGCTCGCTCGTTTGCTCACTCAAGAAAAACAAAAAGAAGAAAAAGCCCATAGGTGTGCTACTCAAAATCAGCTTCACATGAAATCTAGATTTTCGATATAGTGGGGTAGAGCTCTCTGAAACTTTTCCTGAAATTTCGATACGGCCGATACAATGTAGAAAAGGGCGCCTGGGGCTGGGCTCATCAAGAATTCAGCAATGCCCAGGTCACCTCTAAAAATAACCACAGTACACTACTGGCAAATGAGAAAATTTTAGAAACCCGCAAACCTGGGGAAACATTGCAGAATTCTCCGAAAAAGACACGATTTTATTCACAGATAGTGCCAATAATAAGATAAAAGCAGAAAGAATGATCTTTTGAATCTTACATATATATATATATAAAACAATACACACAATGTATGTATGTTTTTATGTATGTATTAGTGATGCCATTAAAAGCTTCTCCTAAAATACATTTAATAATTTAGAATCAGTGCTGCTTAGCATTAAAGAAAAATCTAGTAAAAAAATATTATGCTAGCGTAGTGATCCAAACTCTCATGTAGGCACCACAACGAAGCACAGAAAAAATGGTGGAGATTGGTGTCGTTAACCCAAGACCCGGCTACAGCCTCTGCAGCTACAACGACGTTGCTGTCTAGAAGGCAAATGAAAGCGTAATAAAATCATGGAAAAAATAACCGATTTAGTGCACATTAGGACCAGAACTGGATCCCTGGCTCTGGGAAGTGCAATCAGCGTGACAGTATAGAGGGCAGGACTTTTTCCATTGCTGAATCTTCTTTGAGTGTGAACCTAACGAAGCCGAGGATTTGAGTGACCTTGGAAAGTACCAACCAATGATATGTTTTATTCTAAAAGTATGAAAGAAATTCAATTCAGTAAAACGCAGTCAGCATTTAACACTTTCACCAGGAATGAGGGAATGAGAAAGATTTAAAACAAGAATTTTCGATTAAAAAATAATTACACTGTGAACACCCATTTTGTTACCGAAACAGAACGCATTTTACATTGATTCAAAACGCTTTAGTGTAAAAAGTGCTCTGCTTTGTGTCCTAAAAAGTGATCAAATGACCGGAAAATGTATAAATGAAGTTTTGATAATTTTCTAAATGTGTGCCACCAGCAAGTGTTCCGTCAAATAGGGGTATGCTAGGAACACTTACAACACATTTAGCACATATCTTACATAGTATTTATACACACAACACAAATTTTGGAACTACTTTAACACTTTTACATGTAATTTGTGTTAAAATATTTAGAGTGCTGGCTCCTAGATATATATAGAGCAATGTAGGAAAGTTTGTTATATTTATTATAAATAAAATATACACGAAACAGCTATGTAAAATTTTAATTATAGTACTTTATGTATAAAATTTAAACTATATTACATTAAACGAAATTATAAAAAGTGTCATGATTTTCCCTCACAAAGGTTTTGTTGCTTTGTTTCAATTTATCAACTAAAAAATACAACATCCACCTGCTTTGTTACCGGCGTTCTTATAATTATTACGTATTAGTGCTCATCACTGAACGGAAACAAAAGTGGATCCGAACCGTAAAACTGATTGGGTGGAAAGGGGTGCATCAGGATGAGTAGGGGCTAGGGATGATGTTTATCTTCCGGTATCCCGCCATTCGTTTGCGACATGTCTCCCATGTGCCAGACACAAACAACTGCGACAACGTTGTCTTGACGCTGACGTATATTGACGCGACAGCTCTCTGCCTGCTTTATCGTCCGTTGACGCACTGCTTCCTGTTGTCTTTGTTTCGGCGCGCTGCCCGCAGACAATTTTATGCATAGCAATGCGAGTGCGAGTGAGTAGCGTTGGACCGACCCTTGTGGCGCAGATTTAATATTCTCAGCCGTCGGAATTGGCGTCCTGCTCTCTGTGGCCGATGTCTGGGTCCGTGTGCAAGCGCCATCTGCCGACCGTTGTCACATTAATCAGGTGGGAAGACAATGGCTCGCAGATGAACGGGTCTTTCGCATGTTCGCGTCAAATGGAATCTCCTGGCGCTCAGCGCCCGACAAGCCTTCGCTTTTCTCCCGTGCTAACGACAGGCATATGACCCCCAAAGACAGAGCGCATCACTCTACGCCACTGTGTCTGTTTAGTCGTCCAGGAACTTCACAGAGGAAAGCGGAAGGAAGGAATGGATGGGTTCGATCTCCCGGAAAGCTTAAAAAAACACCCCACGGGATGACCACGGCCAGCTAGCGGTCGTTATAGTGTCACGTGTTGGCCTGGCGGGGCACCAAGGCACAGCGATTAGACCGTTAACTTTGTGAGCACCTCCCTGCTGGTTTATCGTTTTGTTTACTGCGCTTTATGCTGAGGTGGAAAATGTGCACTTGAAGAGATTGAGGAGATAATAGACAGTAGTTCACAGCAGCGGCTGTGCCCTCGTCATCCCTGGCTCCTTGGCATGTGCTATTTCTTTGCTTGATAATTTCTCCCAGTCTCCCAGTATCTACAGTCGCTAGCAGTACATCAGACAACGAGCTATCGCTAGCAGCCTAGAAGTTAAGAAGAGAACCTGCTTTTAAAATTGGTTTCTTCTACCCTAACAGTCGTAAGTCTAAGGAACGTATATATATATATAGATAGATTGTACCCGGTGTTCGCTTTTTTGTGATATGAAATGGAAATTTCTATACAGATTAATGTTTGTTGTAAGCAATTTCATGACGATTATCTTATGATTTTCGTTCTAATTTTTTGTGCCGTTTGGTAATGTCCTCTTAGCAGCCCGCTCTCACTTAATATAACTGTGCAGGCCTAAAAGATTGCGAAGGCCATGAAAGTTTTTCAGAGACTCTCCACCATCGCATTAACGCGAAGCTTCAGCTTCGACTATTCCAGACTGTAACTGAGTAATGCCATGGCGTAGTATCGATACAGAGGTTCATCAGTTTTCCAGCAACAAGTTTGCACGCAGGGCTGTGTCGCTGCGTTTGTATTTGTGAGGGGGGAGAGGTAGGCGGAGGGAGGGGGAAGAGCTGGGCGGGAGGGGGGAGAGCTAGGCGGTGCGGTGAAACTCGGGCCAGTGAAGTGTGGATCCGGGCAAGCAGATTTTTTTAATAATTTGCCCGACAGGACAAATGAATATTTTAACCCCGTGTTTAGCCTTGGTTCGTCATACAGCAAATTGTTTAAATGCTTATAATCTCCATCTTCGTTTTCACCTAACGTTGCCTTTTCACCTTTTCATCTCCCACCATCCCTTCTCCAACCGCTGTCACGTGTACTTTTATCACGGTTCTCTGGAATCGTTTCAGCCTTCTATACATCCTGATGCGTGGGCACAAAACTAAGAACGTTTAATGTAGCTTGGCTCTATTCCTTTATTGTTAGCTTAAAAATAAGAACCTGGATGCCAAACTGAGACGAATTCTTGAGGATAGTTCCCTCCCCAGCCGGCAAACCTATAGTGAAGCCATTAATCCCACTGCACGCAGAGTATATTCTCTAGACTGACATGACCGACTGATGAGGTTCGCAGCCACGTATCGTGTTGCCTTCAATGTCCTACCTCACAGCTTAGAAAAGAATATCATTGCTTACAATTATGTCTTTTGAAGTCAATCATGCATTGAAGTTACTGACAGATGTTAGCTGTGCACGCATCTATTGGAACCGATAAAGACCACTCGAAACAGCTGTCAGAATGCACAAACGTCCGGTAGGGGACCCAAGTTGATGCAGTTACAGAGCATGGAGCTGTGTTTTCTCCCAGGAAAGGCTGATGTAACGTTAAAGTGTATATGCGTCTTTTTCCTTTGAAATTTCCACCCAAACGTGGGACTTTTTGTGGTTCGCGCAAGAATCTGGTATGGTCCATTATGTGTAAGATGTTCCGTATAGATGGGGGTTCTCCTCTCCACGACTTCAAAATCACTACATGATGACATCATAAGCTGCATGCTTTGATTTTCATCGAAAACAATAAACTCCCACGAACTCCACGATTATCTTTAGCTGATTTTGACACCCGTCGTATTACTCCTTAGAGAAAGCAGTGTCTCATAATAAATGTTTAGCTTCAGTCGTCAATCGGTAGTTTACAAAATCACTTATGCAACCCATTCCTCCTACTGGTGTGGGTGTATACATCAGCGACAATAGCTGCACCTAAATATAACTCCCCAGAGCGTGTTTGTCCAGGTATCAGCAGTACTCATGAACTTTAGGACCCGAATGTTGAGTAGAGACACTGTCTGATATTCTCGATTTGTTGAAAACCCCTTCTGGTTAGGTTAGTATTACATTTATAATAATTAGTAATAATCAGTTTCACGTTGTTTTAGGTGTAATCCAGCTATCACGCTTCTCTGAGATGTCAGTAGACATAGTAAGACTGAGTGGTGAAACGACCAGTGGGACCATGGTCTAAGTATGGTCTGAATGCGGCCAGAGGAATTCCCCCATCCCCAGAATGGATTCAATACACTCGGACCTGTTCCGGAAGCGTCTTTCCCGCCGTTACATGAACGTAGTTAGTGAGGGAGGGGGAATGGGTAAGAGAACAGATAAGAGCGAGAGACGAGACGAGTGATGGGGAAGGAGAGAGAACAGAAGGGAAAGAGGAAAGAACATGGAGACAATCAGTGTAGGTTCAATAATTAAACTCTTGTCCGTGTCCCGCCAGGCTGCGGAGTCTCAAGGTGTTGGCGTAGTGATACGGAGATCTAACACCCCTACGCCCCGCGCTCCACTTTGCGTTTAAATTTTGCAGGGGTGGCCTTAAGCTAGTACGACTTACTTTAAAAAATACTTTTATTTAAGTTGCTGGTAGGCCTACTGGAAAGCGGCTGATGGAATTAAGAAAAAGTCTTAAAGGGGCAAGGAGCACGTTCTTGCATTAAAAGCGCTTTCTGTTTCACACCTGATTATATTGAATAATGTATTTAGGGACCGTGACAATTGCACATTCGCAGACCTTACTGGGAACCTTTACAAACGATAGGTGGATTTAGTTTTTTTTAAACATACTGGATGAAAACCAAGGCTGTGCTCTTGTAGAGGGCAGGTCTGGAATCCCGACGTGAAAGGGAGTCCTGTCGTTCTTTAAAAGCTGATTTTTCTGTGATCAGTTTGTTTACCAACAGGGTGCTGCCTAATCTATGACACAGACCCTCTGTGGTAAGGGCGGGTGTCCCATACAGAGGATTAGTACTATGCACAGGCGAAACTCTTTTTTCTATTCTTTTTCCCTCTTCCATCACCCTTCTTTCTTTGATTTGCTTCTGAATTTTTGCTTTTTCATTTTTTCGTTCTTCTTTCATTCTCCTTCGTTTCTCCATTCCTTTATTCTTCAATTATAAATAAAACTTGTTTTAAAAGAAGGACGTCCCAGAACGTCCCAGGAAAGTTTGATGTCATTATAGCTACAGGGTGTACTATAAAGTTTGGCTGGAATACGACACCCGCTGTCAGACGGCGGTAAGTGTTAATGGGCTTCAAGAACAGACCACGCCCCCTACTGTAAGTGTTAATGGGCTTCAAGAACAGACCACGCCCCCTACTGTAAGTGTTAATGGGCTTCAAGAACAGACCACGCCCCCTAATTCAACTTTCCGTATACTGCCGGCACGACCTCATTCTCCAACATAATCCCAATCATTAATGGCCGGGTGAAGCCAGGCACGCACATCTGGCCAAAGGACATTTGGACTTTGAAGACAGTCCCCAGGATCGTCAACATGGTAATAAAATTGTCTGATAAAAGCAAAGTAATAACATGGAGGTCCTTCGTTAACTTGTGGTAAATCGAAAGAAGAGTCCTGTATCCTCCGTTGCAGCAAATGGCTTGCATGAGTTTGGGATCAGCCCAACGGGTCGTAAGAGTGGTCGTAAGCCACGTTTGCCCTATGTATTTTACGCGCACCTTTACGTATGAACAGGCGATGCGATTTCCCATGAAAGCCAGCCCAGAATTTCGGGGAAGGTTGCGGGGACGTTCGTAGTTCCAGTTCTTGCTGGTCTGACGGTCACTGTTATAACCACAACTAGAAATACCAACGCCCATGCAAGCCAGTCCTGGTGGTCATAAAAAAGTTAATGTTTCTAAGGACACGTGCACTGTCAAGATGACGACTAAGTACAACGAAGATGAAAGTGACGAGAATCTTGAGGAAGAGGAGTACGACGAATAATATGAGAGAGAGAGAGAGAGAGAGAGAGAGAGAGAGAGAGAGAGAGAGAGAGAGAGAAAACAGAAAATAAAAATAAAAAAGGAAAGAAAGAAGGAGCGGAAGACAGATTACTCTATTTTTGAGGACGACGCCTTAGATGCTAATGTTGTTTTAAGAGAACATTAAGAGAATACGTAGCTAATAAAGAACAAATGAGGACCGAGCGCTTAACGTATCGAAAGATAACTCCAACATAGGAACTGGCAGCGCTCATAGCCGTATGCAGACGTATGTGCCCAAGGGAGCTTACCGTACCCAAACACGTAGCAAAGAGAGGGCCAAAAGAAAGGAACTTGGCAGTTCCTTTGGGCACATACGTCTGCATAAGAATACGTAGTGCACGTTTGTTTCAAGAGTTTTCTGCACGATACAGGGAAAAGAGTTAAGCAAGTTATCAGACAGGTAAACCTTTGAACCCAATAGGGAAAGTGGGCATGTAACCCACATTAACTTTTTTTTTTAAATCTGGAAGGGTTCTTGGCCGCGTGGGCAAAGCATGATGTCATCAGAGCAGAAATTAGCTTCTGCTTACACAGGTTTCCAGAGCAAATAGTGTAAGAAAAAAAGTAAGAAATAGATTTACTGGAACAGGGATGAAATGAGATAGATCGATCAACTTGTTTATAAACACCACCCAGCGCAGGGCTACACTGCCCTTTGCATTTTCTATCCCCCCATGAAAGTGCAGATAAAGTGCACACAAGGGTCTTACAAGTGACTTTATGACCCATGTGATAATATCATATGTGGCTAGCGTTCACGGCATAACTCACTGGGCGACAGCTAAATGCCACTGACCCAAAAAAAAAAAAAAAACTAAACAAAAAAAAGTTTCATTTGCGAAACACCCTCAGATCCGTTTCAAGCAGAATTTCCGAACTGCAAGTCGAGGGGACTGCGGTTCTGGTGAAGCGGAAGCTGCGTGCAAGGTTCTCTCCACCCTCCTTGGTGTATTGTTAAAAAGTTGCTGCGGGGAGTTGTGGGGATCACAACGGAGACACTTCACTCCCCCATCATCGGCCGGTGCGACGTCCGAATGACGTGAATAATAATCGAGGCGACTCGACCAGACGTTGATCTTCTCCGATGACATTATTGTTTCCGGTCTGCCTGAACCCATCTTTTCCGGGATCCCAACCCCCACGAACGCGCACTACATCGCATACACGCGGGCATAACAATGCGTTTTGAAACACGAAGCACTTTAATCAGTGGTGACGAACACATGAGCTCTGCGATGGAAGATTTTTCTTCATTTATCCTCTAAGTTAAAAAATCCATTATAAAGCATTAGAGACTTCGTCTTGACCGGATGCGGTGGGAACTTGATCGGAGACGTCCGTGCGAGGTAAAATATAATCAAATTTGCATCTATTTTTGACATCTTGATGAAGCATGGTGTCATTTTTCTTACGTATCCTGCAAAATCAATTCTTTGTTTCTCTCCTTTCCCCCCTCTCACCCCCTCCGTTCTCCCTATCTCTCTAAAAATTATTTGAAAATTTCGGTAGTCCTTGGATACAACGATTGATGTTTATCTTTATTTCGGATGGATTTATCTGCCTTTGTCTGTCCTTATTTTTATATTCTAATGTGTGTGTGTGTGTGTGTGTGTGTGTGTGTGAGCGCGCGTGAGAGAGACAGAAAGAAAGAAGGAAAGAAATACAGAAATAAAGAAAACAAGCTGACCTCAGCTAACCCGAAGAAAAACTTGCTTTGACTTCACTGCTTAATCGCAACATTGCCCGCGGAGCTATACAGGCCTCTATGACTTGCCCAGTGCAGCAGAAGGGGCGGGTCTGTCTTTGATTCGTAAGTCTTGCTGCAGGAACGTTGTTGCTTTTTATCTTAGCGGACAGTCAAACACTTCATTTATTTACTCGTTAATGCCACGGATGGGGGTTTGGGGAATTTCTTAATGCCTCAGACAGGAGAGCGGTCGGTCAGCAGCAGGAAAGAGGGAACAAACCCTGAAATCGGAAAGTCTTCTAAATAAGTGGGAAAGTGCAACAGTACTTAGAAACGATGTGTGTAAATGGTGAACAGCTTAAACGAGTTTGATAGAGGGTAGTTGTACAGAAAGCCAAGCTGTCGATCTCGACATAGAAACAGCATAAAAGCTGCAGTCTTCATTAAAGGCTGTCCGTACCATAGGGTAACACATGTTTGCTATCACACAGATGGTCTTGAGTTCGAATCCTGCCTCCTACATTTGTACTTTCTTCGCATGAAACACCCGTTTACAGGGTTGGCCATCAGGGACTTACCCTTCCTCACCCCCAGCGACCTTCATCATCCTCGTCATTTCTTCCTCTGCCATGTTGCTGGCTTGACGCGACGCTAAACAATAATGACAGCTTTCGTTCTCCGCACAAACAGAGCAGCAACCCG
>SMGT01016480.1:279648-299628 GCA_004794575.1 Lanistes nyassanus | reverse complement strand
CCCCCCCCCCCCCCCCACCGTAAATCGATAAGCGCAGCCTCCTACTTGCAGTTCTCCGGACAAAATCATTTGTCCGTATTCTATCCTTGCGTCGTGAATAGGGATCAGACGTTTTTCAGCAGTTTTTTTTCAAACTATCATCTCGACGAGTCGATGCAGACCCGATGTATATCCTAAAGACCCAACGCGAAGACACTTCACCTCGTCGCAGCGACCTCTTTGAACATTTTGCCACATTGTCCCTTGACCCGACGCTACATGGATTTTTTTTTGCATTTGGTTGGAGGCTTTGAAAAGGTCTGGAAAGTCTGTTGTTTTACAATACACTGTAGTTCTTCCCGCGAAAAGAAAAAACCATCGAATGTCTATATGATAGAGGTCAAACAAGAAATGGTGATTTTAAAAGACAGACTGACAGACAGACAGAATGACGGACGGACGGACGGACGGGTGGACGGACTGACGGACAGGCAGGCATGCAGCCAGGCAGAGGAAAATAAGTCTGTCGCTCAGTTCCAGTATAATAGCTGGCTTATTGATTGACACAAGAATGTAAGCGAGTCTTAAAATAGTTTTTCTTATTGATCAGCTCAGCACGATAAGCAGGTATTCCATCCGCACCACTAGGACTGTGATATACGTATATATATATATATCACGTAGTTCGCGGGGAGTTCGATTGGGCCTGCACGCCACAGCCAAGTGCACCTCACCCTGAAAAAGAACCGAGATGCCCTACACCAGCTCGTCAGCGACAGGGCGTGGCCAGTGTCACCCTTTGTAGGTCTGCACCACAGATGACCCACATTGCGCCTGATGCCAGTATCCCCGCTCTCCTGACGCGACCGGGATACTCAATTTTCTATATTTTTCTCTTCCATCACGTTATCGTATACAATTATCCACAAGGCAAATTTTTTAAAATTTAATGCTCGATTTATAAAAAGGCACTCACATCAGCTATGTGTTGAGGGTTTACTTACTGGAAAGAGAGTTTAAAGGAAACATCCACTAAAATGTCATTCCACTTCTCTACAAGCGCCCATAAAGACAGTGGCTCATCTGTCTTCCCATAGAAAAACACATACTGTTGTACACACTTTACTACACATCACTTACACAGGAAAATCATTTTACAAAAGAACGGTAAAGGTGCATAGCAGGGTTGCATTTAAACTATTGAAAGCACGCTGGAAGGACGGGCAAGGCGTGGCTGTGCAAGCGTTCTTGTTAACTCGCTATGTGTAAACATCGCTAATGAGCCTTTCAATGCTGGGAAATTTAAGGACACTCTTTTTATGGACACAAGATATGAACATTTTTCGAGCAGCAAGAATGAATGCATTTCGTTGGAATAAAGCCGCGGTATTTGCGAAGTTCTAAGCCGCAGTATTTGTTACGTTCGGTTCCACGCCCAGCTGTGTATAAAGCGGCAGTATTTGCAAAATTCTTCAGTCCTGGCAGTTTTGAGAAATGGTCAGTTTAAAATACTTGCAGAATGGATTTTGCAGATAGTTTCTCTAGCTTTTTTTGCACAATTGCTTATTCTTAATCTTTTGGAAAAATCTCAGAACATCGGTTGAAGTACAATCTTTGGCGTCAGTCAATTTTCATGTTTTCTCTTGTTTTATCGTTGGTTCGTTTGTTCATTACTGCACAACCTAATTCGTGTTAAGTCAGCAGATGTTAAAAGTATTTTATAAAAAAATGTTTCTTTGGTCGGTGATGAGTCGAAATACCACCAGTAACGCCATGACAGTATTGTAACACACTCGGGTCTAGCAGAATTTAAGAGCGCTGGATGGACGGGAATAGAAGAAGAGGGAAAGAGAAACATGGGGAGGGAAGCGAGGGACATGAGGCAAGAGAAAACGAGGAGAAAGAATGGGAGAAGAGAAAACACAACTACAGGAACATCGAACATGAAAAGAAATAACGAAACATAAGCAATATAAGTTGCATTGTTGTCTATATAGGATAGAGATCTAAAATAAATGATATTAAGCATAAAATTAACCCGAATTCTTGTAGCACGTTCCTCAGTACTTTGCTAGTTTACAAAAACCAGTGTTACCATCCAATAGTTGTGTCGTCGTTATGCGTTAAAGTTACACAAAGTTCGTCCGTAGAATATACAGTTTCAGTTCTGGAATCCATGGGCTTTCGTATCTCCCTTCCATACGGAACGGCAATCATAAAGTACACAGAGCTAACCAGCCTTATGGTCGCTCTTATGACTTCAATGGTGGATGCGAACACTCGAGTAACCCAGCCTTTGAGCTTTGCCTTAGTCTGTACTGTATTTTATCTGTATACTCGATTGTCTCACGCCCAGCTGTGTACGGTATAAAGTCATTTCCCTTTACTAATTCGTGCATTTGACTTTACGGGCTCATAGTAAAACTTACGCTGTGTCGTTTTCAACCCCATCTTCCAGACACTGTCATATTGTGTCATACAGTTGGCCTCTGCACATGTCTGCGTTCACGGATCGCAGCATCAGGATCTCGATAACAGAACAAGTGGATATTTTGGGCAATTTTCGTTAAGAGAAGGGTGCCTCAAACCGGGCATAGATTTTTGCCGAAGTCTTCTAGCTGCAGCCGCGCGGCGCCCTCACGGCTTTCTGCTGACGGAAGGTCGGAATCGAGTGGATATGTTTCATTTCCATTTCGATGCCGAGTGAAACTAGCCACTTGTTTTTCTGCTTTGTGCGGTGGATGCCAGCGTGACAGTAGATGGTAACCTTGCACCCTGTACTCTTTATTTTAAAGAAAAGTACAAAGCAATGTCTATTAGATCACTCGCGAGGAGTGTGTGCTAATCTGTGCATGCGTGTGTTTGGGCTTATATCCGTGTCCGTGTGTGTGTGATAGAGAGAGAGGCACAGAGAGATTATATGTAAATGTACGTATGCACACATAATCTTTTGTTGATATACATTTTTCTGGAGATGGATGTATGGATGCTGAAAATAGAGACATCGTATGTTTAATTATTTATATGCTCATGCGAGCGTGCGCCTTCTAGCATGGTTGTGTAAAACCTTTTTATCTTAGTGTAAACACAGTTTTACCTTTAGTGGTTGTTTTCTAACACTGTGTGTGTGTGTGTGTGTGTGTGTGTGTGTGAGGGTGTGTGTGTGTGAACCAACATCAGACTACTCAAGATTTCTGAATGTCAGGGCGCCCGCTGTTGAATAGCAGACGTAAAGCAAGAATCGGAAATAAAACTGTCTGCTATTTATAGACATATTTGCGGTGACTGATTGTGGATGTCAGACCTTGAGGTCTGAGCAGCGAACATTCTGAGCTCCATCACTTTTAACAAGCTTTTAAAAAATAAAGTTGTGTTTTTTGTTCTTGCACCGTGTACATAATTTGGGGATCTTCTCACACGCTTATTAATATGCCTAAAAGATATCTATTTTTTGCACTGCCCAAGCCATAAATTCGACTTAAAAATATCTGTTCAAATAACAAAAAAAAACAACAAACAAACAAAAAAAAAACCCGAGACGGACAAGCAGCCAATCGAGCCATCAAGCAAGCAAACCAAACGATGCAAAATTACTACGGCTTTTTTCAGACTAAGCCTCAATGCTTGCGTCCTGTCGAATAGAGTGTAGAGTGTTCTAGGTATCACAGACGAAACAATGGATGGAATAAACTAACAGAACAGAACACAAAACACTATGGCATCCTATGAACTGTCTAATACCTGTTATCCAACATACAAATGAAAGGGGAAAAACTGCATGCAAGGAATAAAAAGGCGGCAATGCATTCCCTATGATCCAATTTTCTTGGTTTATACCTTAAAGTTCCCTGTAGTACTAGTATAAGTTCTGTAACATTAGTCTATCCATTAGTTGTTGATCTCTTTCGAGATAAAGTAATAAAAGATTACGGCATGATTTCATTCCGGGTGTCTGCAATGTTAGTTTTTATGTAAATGAGTTACCATCTGTACTCTAATAAACGTGTCAAAAAAGACTGATTAACTCCGTTGTGTTTCAGAACCTACGAATAACGTTAAAAATGATTGTTTAAAATCCTTGACAAGCTGACTATTGCATTACTGTAAAAGTTGTTCCCTCAGTAGCATAGCATCGCCTAAGATGAGAGTCGATAGCGTTTAAGTCTTTTTCATGCTGTTGTTACAGGGAGATAATACTACAATCTCCGTTGACTCCAAAAACCCGATGAGGCAAAAGTGGGTTGTACCAAGCTCTGAGGAATGTATTTCTCGCCTCGGACCGCGGGCAACTTTACAGACAGGTAAGTCCTTTTTGTCGACAGTATTTTTACGGCAAGGGAACAAAGAAAATCTCTCTTGCAGCAATTAGTGACATTTCTTAATTATCGATCCTCCTCCTCCTAAAAATACATAACGTTCAGCCAAGAAAGATCCGATGGGGTTAATGGAAGGGCAACATGCCCTTTAGAGAAGCATCCTGAAGGAAATGAAAAAAAAAATCCCAGCGAAAAAACCCACACGCAGGCTAACAAAGAGGTTCTGTAATAACATCTTCCTACCACGCACTGTCAGTAATTGGGAGTACAGATTTTCAGAAAATGCATCATTCTATTCTTTACATTATTGGCATATACAGACCATGTTCACATCCATTGGAAATACATTACAATTACGTAAAGCAAAAAGTCTTACTTCTTGAAATCGTCACATTACAACACACATTCTTCAGGATTTGAAAGAGAACACGTTACTGTGATTCTTTGGAATCTGCGGAACTGAATTACACGTAGGAAAAACGAACGTTTCTACTGCATCTACTTCTTGAAATTTGGTAGGGAATCCGCACTTACTGCTTTCAGTGCTTTGGTCTGGGGTTTTCAGAGTTGTAAGAGTTGTTTCCTTTCCTGCAGTGGTCTACACAGCGCAGTAGCCATCGGCATGCTTAGATTTTTTTTAATAGCAGACCGTCAAAAACGTCTGCAACAAGATTAAACGGCCTAGTGAGCGACCTCAACTTTTCTCTCTGCAGCTACTTCTCACCACAAAGCAGCAGAACATGCTGAGATGTTTACTCAGGGCGCCGAAAAATACAGCATTACGAAGGAGCTGCTGGGGGGGGGGGGGAGTACGGGAATTCAGTCTATACGTTGAGATATGACTGTAAGAAAGGAATATTTCGGTTTCCTTTTCATTAGGCATCGGGATCTCTACGGGCTAACGACTAAGGCTGTGGGCAGAAATAGAAAGAAGATCATAAGGAATAGGGAAGAGAAGAAGGTGGGGAATAAAACGCGAGGAAGACGATGAAGACTGTGATGAGAAAGACGAAAAAGCGGACGAGAAGGAGACAAGCCGGAGGAAGAAGACTAGGATCCTCCGTCCCCACTTAGTTTGTTCTGTACTCCGATGGTATACATGCCTGTGCTGATTTTCATCTTCCAGCTCACAGGAGGGCTTAAGGCTTTAGCTAGCTGCACGAGGGCGTCCTTTCTCTGCTGGTATATAACAGAATGAATTTGTCTATACTCCTTTCGTGGATGCGGTTTCAGTATAATGTGACTGGGTGGGACTGAAGCCTGTGTTGCGAAAACAGTCCCACTTGTGGCAGCACGTGAACTTGTATAAAGAGCGCCGTCCTGATAGGCACCTAGTCTGCGATTGCAACAAACACCAGCACCTCCGGTAACCTAAGTCCCGAACATTGGATGTTAACATGTCAGCCCAGAGGCAAAAGCAGCTCATCAGCAGGAAATGCCCTCTACTTTGTCATGCGACTCCTAGATGGTAAGTTCCGATTTGCCAGCAGGTGCAAAGGTAGAATTTTGATATATAAAGTATTTCTAGAATCTTCGCACCATCAGTCCTTCTTTGGACACGAGTGCCTAAGGTGAGAAGGCTGGACAGCGTAAAGCTAAACCCTGCCTGAGAAATGTCGACTCCTCAGGCCAGAAACCAAGAACACCAGGCGCGAATAAAGTAGGGGAAGGAGTGGGGGCGAGAATTGTATGGGGGAAAAAACACAAATTCAATGACTGTTGTCACCAAACCTAACTCCTCTGTCTGAGAAAACCTGATAGCTTTTGTCATGAGGAGGAGAGTGTTTCGTGAAAGTCACAAGCCCTGGAATTTTGTTCCCTCCAGGACACTCTCGATGAACTGTAAGGCTTCCAAGACATTTTCTCAAGTCTTCACTAAATGGCTTTTGTGTCATCCATTGACGCACATGTTTCGATCTAGAAAAAAAGTTTGGAGCAGTGAGATATTGATTATATCAAGACAGTGGAAGTGGCAAAAATACTCTGGTGTACGTTTTCATGCTTTTAGCGAAATACGTGTTTTGCTGAAACTAAGAATGATAGAGCGGAATTTGACGTGGGCACATGCATGCAAACGTGTGGGAAATAATGTAGTATAGAACACATACAGGCGATGGTGCAAGACAAAGAGACAAGATGACACACACACAGAGACACGTACCCACCCACGTCCACAAAGAGCGAGCGAGAGAGAGAGAGAGCGCTGTAAGCAAACAGCCACGCTCACACACACACACACACACACACACAAAGACGAGTGTTTGAAACCATTTACCTTGAAGTCCAGTAACAAGCACATATTGTGAAAGATCATCTTTCACGATTCTTTCTTGTGACGATATGAAAAGTGCACCCAGCCCCTTCCGAATGTCAAGTCTTTTCATGTTCTTTTAAAGATTTTGTCTTTGTTTGACTCAAATCCATGATTTATGTTTTAGATTAACAGAGATTAAAAAATTTCCTCAGCTCTAGGCGTGGGGAAGAACTTCTCACGTCATTGTTGAATCACTTTATTTTCAGGATAATATAATCTTCTACATCAATTTTCTTAGTTTTTTTATGTTAGCTGTAGAAGATCTGATCTAAAGTTTACTGTCCTCGGGTGTATCAAGTGAGGACAGTGAACTTGAGTCTAGGTCAACCACAAGGTCAGCCAGGAGCATGGTTCTTGTGTGTAAAAGAATTTACTGCAAGAATGCATGTTCTTAACCATACGAAACCAACATTGGTAGGCTTTGCTTACTTCTGTAGTATTGCCACAGAGTGGAAGTACATCGCAGTCTTCAAGCTATTTCAAAGCCACAATCACATTGGGTATTTTTTTAAGGCTACGTTCACATGGTTCGACTAGCATCAATGACAAATTACAAGAAAAACAGGTGACGGCCGCTTGGAGGAAAAACCTTTCTTAAATTTAAAACAAGGGAACTGGACCAAGCTAAGACACGACAAAGACAAAGACAATCTACATGTTTCGGGGCACTACCCCTTCATCAGGACGACACAAAAACGACGAAAAAAACGACAACAATGAAAATAAAAGAAAAAGACTTAGCTTCAGTTGATGTGGCGCATGGGCTGGACAGCAGGAAAATGACTAAGGGACAGTGAGTAAGAAGGGTTAAAAAGAGGGGCAGACAATCGCCAGGTGGGTAGGAAAGGGTAGGGAAGGGTAGGGGTGGAGAGGGGGCGGGGTGGAGAGAGAAGCGTGGGTAAGGGGGTGTCAGTGTGGGAGAGAAGGAGGTGAGAGAAAAGAAGTAAGAGAGAGAGAGAGAGAGAGAAGAGGGGTAAAGAGGAAAAAGAGGGAGATGGAGGGTCAGTGTTTTAGGTTGAGTCCTTTGGGTGCCATTGTACCAAAATGGGTAATGAAGTAGGATTCCATATTCTTACGGTCAATGGAATCGCCCTTCATTCTCCAGATACCACAGACCCTCATATTGTCGGCTGTGTGTGGGGGTGTGTTGAAGTGACGTGCAACTGGTGTGTTTCTGCGGTGTTTAGTGTCAGCTAGATGTTCTGTGAAGCGGGTGTTGAGTGTGCGTTCTGTCTCCCCGATGTAGAATAAAGTGGGACAGAGGGTGCATGTGATGGCGTAGATGATGTTGCTGTTAGTGCAGGTGAAGTGGCGCTTGATGACAAAAGTGGTGTTGGGTGTGTGGAGTGTTGTGTTGGTGTTCAGGTAGGGGCAAGTGTGGCAACGGGGGACATTGCATGGGGTGGAGCCGCAGGATGGGGGGAGGGTGGTGGTGGCTTTGAGTTTAGAATGTACTAGAAGATCTCGCAGGTTCTTATCCCTGCGAGATGCTAGGAGGGGGTTTTGTTTGAAGAGGTGAGGTTCGGATTTAGACAGTATGTGCCAGTTAGAGAGGAGGATCCTACGTACTGAAGGTTGTGAGGGTGGTGCGTCAAGACGGATTGTGTCTGGAGTGGTGGGAGGGTTGGAGTGCACGTCGTGACAAATTACACTACATTACACGTCGTGACAAATTACACTACATTACACGTCGTGACAAATTACACTAAATTACACGTCGTGACAAATTACACTGCATTACACGTCGTGACAAATTACACTAAATTACACGTCGTGACAAATTACACTAAAACTACAGCAATGCAGGGATAATGTAATGTAGAAAGTGATTTGTTTGGACTTGATCGCGTTTTGTGTTTCAGTTCTGCTCTATGGGATTCTGAGAGGGTGGGAAGCAGTGTTCTGGTTTTCTGGTTAGGAACAGTATAACAAACGTATTTAACAATTCCGTTATTTTCTTTTTCTTTAGAGATAGCTGGGAACAGTCAACGTGAGAGAAATGATTAGGGATGCAGAGAATTCAGGGTTCCTGTGACCTACGACAATTTTCTCCGCTTTCTGAAAACATCGTAGCAATGGGGGGGGGGGGGGGGGGGGGGGAGACACCGTCTTCCTGTCTTTGGCGTATGGAGGAAATGGTTAACTTTCACAGACTCGACTGTAATGTCGGCTGTCTATTGCAAGGATGTCTGTCCTAATTTCTGCCTAGGTTTCAAGGAGATCACGTGACTGACCACAAATCTTAACCAAGGAAATAATGAGTTACGGGATCCAGCGATGATGCGGAATGTCTTTCCCTCTCTCTATTCCCTCACGTTAATAATATGGAGTACATCTGGTTTGATAAGAAGATAAAAATGTCCCAGAAATGGCCCAGGCCGACAAAGCTGTTTGCGGATAAGAATAGTCACCCTTAGTCCTTGAGGGCGCGACCTGTCTGACGATGGTCCTCTCGTTGCTATCGATTCCTGTAAATGTGACAGACAGTTCCTTGGGCGACATTGACACGTTGTGTAGAGTTTGGCTTGACCAAGTAAGTTAACAAAGACCCGTTATCGTCTTTTTATGGTCTGTGGGTAGGGGCTGAAGGAGATTTTTTTTATTACAAACACATATTTTACAGTGTTAAGGAGCATAGTTCCACGATTCTGAAGTTGTTAAAAATTCGGGGAGAATTAAAAATGGTATTTTTTAACTATCATTGTGCTCATCCGTTGTGATATGTAGAACTGACCCTGTCTGTCTGTTCGTCTATCCATTCGTCAGGATTTTGATTTGCTTGAATTTTGAATGTTTAAACATCAATCGAGTGCAATTTATGGAAATTTTTTAAATTAACTTTACGCAAAACCTATTGCAAATCTTTGAGCGACAGTCTCATTCTGTTCAAACACAAAGGGTTAAAGCGGTATGTTTAGTTTAGCCCCAAGATAAGTTTACGTCATCAAGACTTATAGCCAATGGTAAGGCATGGAATCAGTCTGTAGCTAGGTAGGCGTGTCCCTGTACTAATAAATAACTGGACCATTGCAAGCTGCTTAAGCTTGCGAAAAGGAGATATTCATTTAATTGTTGGAAATAAGCATCTTGTATTGGAATAACCTCAAAACTTTGAAAAAACATATTGAAACCTGGAAAATCTTAAATAAATATGTTAATATAGTAGGAGACGACCCCTTTGATGAGTGAATTTTGCCGTCTGCTAGTGGAAATGTAAAGTTGAATAATCGGTGCTTTAATTTTTGGAGTTCCCTTTAGAGACAGAAATGATTTACAGTGGCCATCAGTTTTGTAAAGTATTCAAGGAATAAAGTACGTAGACCTCTTTTTTACACACACACACACACGCACGCACGCCTGCACGCACACACCCACGCACGCGCGCACGCGCACACACCCCAAACTTCCTCCCCTCGTCACTGCCGGTTTAATCACATGTCTTTCCACTGCAATCATGCACGCAGTTTTTGTAAGACTTTCCAACGACCACCTCATCAGTCTTCTCATTTTTTTTCGTTCCTCGCAATGTCGCTGAATCATCGTCGCTCTTCAACGTTCACCTGCATGGATCGGGTACGAAAACAAATCCCGGATAATCATGCTTTTACCTGTGATCTTAGTCGTTCCTAGACATTGAAATGACATTCCAAGAATATGGCTTTTGAACCACTGGCTGGAAAATTGAAAGCGGTTTCTGAGTGCGTCTCGGTGTTTTTTGCAGGCTCTGATACTCCCTGTACCCGTTGCTGGCAGCCCGAGGGCAGTTAGGGATAACAATCTGCGCGTATTTTGTCGGTCTGTCTTGAAGGAGGAGTATTTTGTGTAACCTTGGGTTATTTACTGGTCTAGGCACCCACTGCCAGTCTTCAGGGTTGAAAACATTGTTTTTTAATGTTTCTATAGTCTTTAATAAAAACCATGTAACACTTAAGGACGAAATATTTTTTATGTGGATGTAAAACGGCTTGAAGCAATCAGAAAATACACGAAGAGGGCAACTGTAGGAGGACATCCAAATAACAGGCGCCAAGAATGTACAGCGTTATGAATAAGAATGAAAATATAATCTGCCAATAATATGCAACGTTTTGAGATGTTAAAATAAACATAACTATTCCGTCCATTTTATTGCTGGTATTGAGGTTTAGTGAGAGAAACGTAATCTCTTAAAGCCAAAGGAAGTCCGGGATAAATGTTTACTGTTATAAAGAAATAAAAAAAATCGAAGAATAAAGAATCACTTCTTTTTCGAAGGAAAGCAACTCTCTTGAGAAATGGACGGGTTTGTTGAAATGTTGCTTGAATAGAATAACGTGGAGTGAGCCACAGTCATCCACCCCACACTCGGACCCTCCCATCATCATCATCATCATCATCATCATCATCATCATCATCATCATCATCATCATCGTCGTCGTCGTCGTCGTCGTCGTCGTCGTCGTCGTAGTTCTCTCCGCGTC
Source organism: Lanistes nyassanus (assembly GCA_004794575.1). Taxonomy (NCBI): domain Eukaryota; kingdom Metazoa; phylum Mollusca; class Gastropoda; order Architaenioglossa; family Ampullariidae; genus Lanistes; species Lanistes nyassanus. The sequence continues at coordinate 288,559 of SMGT01016480.1, read as the reverse complement.
AGTATTTATAGGTCGCTTCGTGACAAGAAGCTTAGTATCCAAAGACGAAACTCAAGGTAAAAACAAAGATGCCTTGATTCAAAAGAGTAAACCTTTAACAATTTTTTCGGATGAAGAAATTCTTCTCAAAAAGCTAAAGGCCTTCGTACTAATACCGAAAATACAGTTCTGGGAATTTAGCGGCGTTAAACTTTGATGTATGATGTCCACTACATTTACTTATTGAACCAATGCAGAGGATTGCTCATCCATGGTGGCATCGTCGATGAACAACAGTTTAGAGTTTTTCATATTTTTTTTACTTGAAACTAATTTGCTGCTTGGTTTCTGTTAACTTTCTTTGAAAACGATCCCATCTTGTCTGTAGGAAGTGGTTTAATATCACGATCTTTCACAATCACCGAAGAAGTTTCATTTGAAATTTAAGCTTCTAAGGGAACCTAATAAAGGGAGCATCAAGTCGCGATGTACATAAAAGCGTGTTGATGGGCGATGAAAATGTCACACATTTTCTTCTTACTGTCGGATTAGGTAAAGAAAAAATATTCGCTCTAACATGCACACAGAGAGACACATTCGGGTACACACGCACGCACGCACAATTGCATGGAAGAAAGCACGCACATGCGCACAGAAACAAGCAAACACAAACACACCTGTTAGAATTGTTTAGCAGTAAAGTTTAGCAATACGTTCTTAGTCATTGTCTTCTTACACCTCAGTCTCAAACTTTAGTACCTTAACCGTCAAGTAAGCAAAAGAGTAATCTTGTTCGTAACATTGTTTGTATGCATTTAAATTTGCATTGTTCTTTTCTAATTACCTGCCGTCTCCCAATCTACCCACAACTGCTACCTGTGCACAAGTCTACAGTGTGGTATATTCTTAGGAATATTTTCCTTCTTTCTCTTCTCCTCCTCTTAAGCAATGTTCTTCCAGACTCTGCCGATGCCTACACCGGAAACCTGGTTGTTTCTTATATACCCCCCCCCCCCACATGGCGGCTGCTCTTATGACCGTACACCTCCTTGTATCACTATCTTTATCGGCGATCTATTTTCACAAAATGGCGGTTAATTAAAAAAATACACCTGCTAGGAAATCATTCTCTCTTTCTGTCCATTTTCTTCAAGCGTACCGAGACGCAGTGGGAGGGCTAGATGATTAAGAAAGCCAACAATTCTCTCTCACTGGTACGTGAAGAAATGTCTTCATTGTCATAACCACTGGCCCGTCGTCTCTGCATGTTCTGTCCTCACTTCTCCGTACGGATGCATTCTGTCAGGTACCTACATGAACTTAGACTCCGATCAATTGCAACAATTTGGTAGGACAGTGATAAATGGCATAAAAGTCTGAAGTGGAACCATCACAAACCAATACCCCACCACTGGCACTGCGACCCCACTACCAGTTGCTACTAACAATAATGAATAACAATAATGAAGATTAATTTTCTAATGGAAGTTTTCGTTGAAGAGAAAAATACTTAATCTTGACATCGCGATCATGAATGTAAATTTCGAACTGCGTTAGAAATAGTAAGGGATTAGACGCATTTTATGTCAGTTGGTGACTTAAAGGATTTTTGTTTTGGAAGGCTGGGGTCAGCCTCTTTGTTAAAGTTCTTGTTCCTGAACAAAGCACAACTCACCTTCTCCATCTCCTTTATTCATCCCCCTCTCTCTCTTCACTATCTTCTCTATCACTTCCATCCTTGTCAATCCACCCATTCTGCCAGTCATACAAGTATCATTTATCCATCATACCTTCTTTTTCTTCCGTCTGTCACTCTGCTATCCGTCTCTTTATGCTGGCTGTCTGGCTTTCTTTCTTTACTTTTCTCCTTTCTCTTTTTTTCTCTTTTTCTTTCTCTCTGCCTCCCCGTTCTCTCCCCCCTGTCTTTTTTCCTTGTGCATGCTTTGTTTCTTTACTTTCATCAGCAATGTCGACTCGTACAGCTTCGGGCTGTTATCGTCAGACTTGCTTGTACTGTTTACAGAAATGTTTGCAGAACGTAGGACCCGAGAAGCTGTTAGCTAGAGCAAACCGTCTTACAGCCCTATAATCCTCAGATCTCATGGTGATTAACTACTGATGACCCAGCCTTTAAGAGACATGTTCATTTCTTGTACAGCATTAGAGACCAATAAACATGTCTCTATCCCATTGTTGTGAAGGCCATCACGAGCGTCCCCTACAGTCCCGGCAAAGTACACAGGCTTTAATGGCCCAAATACCCAACACGTCAGGCCATTTTGTCCAGAACATTCTTGGTTAGTCTGCAACAAGCAGCAACAAGACTCGTCTACAAAGCAATTTGATGCCGATCGAGGAATGTGAGCCGCTGGCATCGCAGAACTGCGGCAAAGAGAATTCAGAACCATTCGTTGCAATTCTGCTGCTTTGTTCTCCCTTTCAATGATGTCGAACAAAAGTCGGTGCCCCGAAAATCTGAGATTGTTGGTTCTTTAATGCCTCGTTCACCTTCTTTGTTATTACAAAATATTTATTTCGATATTTTGTTTGCGATTACAAAATACTTATCATCAAGCACCAGTTCTAATAATAGAACATCTTCATCGACACCCATCTCCACAAAACCCACATGCACACGCACACACACACGGGCGCTCGCACACATATGCACGCACATGATGGAGAACATTTTGACTATTGGGTCGGTTTTCAGGTGCTGGTAACCGTATTCTCAACTTAACTATTTTCAGGCCTTTATCTTAGACAGAAAATGTGTCCTAAGAGGTTAGTGTGAAGAAGGGTGATGGAACATAGCATCAGGTACATCAATCCAATTTAGAAGGATCCACCCCTGTATAGTTTACCTGGAAATGTATGTATAAGAAAGGAGATACGATTGTTTATGCAACTCTGTGCGTGTTTCCATGATGAAGGCACGTTCGCTCTGTGCTTATTACGTTCGCCTTTATGTATGGACAGGAGGTACGAATACCCACCCAGCCCCGCCCTGTCTTTTGAAGAAACAGGGAATTATCGGACGTGACAGGAAGGAAGGCAGAGAGCAAAGAAAGAAAATAAAAGAGAATGAAGAAAGAGAGGAAAAAAGAAGAAAGAAAAATAAAGTAAATAAGAAAGAAAGAAAAAGAAGACAAAATGTGAGGATAAGATCAAGAGAAAGAGAGAGATGGCGACTGGAGGTGATGGGTGGGGTGGTGGGGAGGAGAACGTACGAGAGAGAGAGTGAGGAGGGGAGACAGAATTTTCGAGACTCCTGATACGTAATGCTAGTCGTCTTGGAAATCAAATGTAGAGAGAAAGTCTGGAGGATGGGAACAAAGTAGGCACTTTACATGGAAATCAAAACTACACAAGTGGGAGTTGTGACGACCTTTTTACTGACCTTCAGCTTTCCTTGCGCCGGCTCACGTTGCGAGTCTCGATCATGCGAGATGTGAAGGAGAAATCTAGATTTCTCCTTCTCTTTACCCTTTTTCTCCTGACCTGTGACTTTCCAGAAGGACACTATTTTAGCAGTGAACCGCGGTTTCCGAAACGGAACGGACAAGGCCGGGATAAAAGGTGCCCAGGGGACTATTAGTTTTCACTTAGCCTGTAGTGGGCAGCTTGAGCAATGCACAGAGGTGCTGGGAAGTCGTCTGTCTAAGCACTTCACCCGTTGCAGATGTTTGAAACTCTTAATGCGATTTACTCCGTTCAAGGAAGGTTGATTCATCTGTAACTCTCCGGAAACAGTCTGATGTCGGGCAAAGAAGTATTAACAGGAATAACAAAATAAGACGAACGAACAAACAAAAGAAGATAAGATGGAATGAACGAACAAAAAAAAAACTTACAAACGAGAGATCGATAGAACGAGCGAATGAATAAATGAGTGAAAAATCAAAGAATGAACGAACGGAGGACAGACGTAGTAATCAAAAACTACCACGGCAGACCATGAATTCTTAATGCCGGACAATAAAGGGAAAACTAACTGTTTTTACGAAACAGGAAGTGACTGGGCAAAACAAAAGAAAGGGGTAGCTCTGAGTCTCTGCCATTGGTGGTCGTGGCACAGTGCGATCTGATGAAGACGTATCACAGAAAATCGCATTGACACTCAATGATCGGTTCCAGGGGAGGATGACCCAGTGAGCTGTACAGACGTCTTTGGAGAAAGAAGCAGCTGTGGAAACAGGACTGGTAGTTGTTGGCTGTAGCAGTCCGCTCTGTTTTCAGTCCAAACATTTCCTTGAGAACTGCAGACTGCGGTTGGCCTTTACGCCACCTCACCCCCACCAGCACCAAACCGAAACCCAGTCATACAGTCACCCACCGCTCCGTGTGGTTCTGGTGGTGCTTATAAAAGTAGGTCTGTGGGTCGAGTCGTCCAGCCATTTTAAATCAAAGTGGTCGAGAAACGTTCGGTAGGCCTTGTCAAGATTGCCCGCACGCAAGAGAGAGAGAGAGAAATAGGGAGAGAGGGGAGGGGGCAGAGAGAAAGAAAGTAAAGAAAAAGCGAGTCAAAGGAGAGAGAGGACCTTTAAAAAGAGAAAAGGAAGAGAAGAAAGTGGGCTAAAAACGGAAGAAAGAAAAAAAAAAGCTGTTTTGCAAAGGGCTGGGGGAATATTTTCTTTCAATTTTAAAGTCCAGTAGGCAATATTATTATTACTGATGACTATAGATTAAAATGCAACAGTCAACTCGACAAGAATGCCAAAAATACCTCAAGAGATCATAATTATTATTACCAATATTATTATTATATCACTACTATTATCACTACTATTGTTATCACTATTATTATGAGTATGATATGATTATGATATTATGTTTATTATTTTATGATTATTATTTATGATTATAACATATTATATTATGAGTATGCTATTACGGTCATGGTATTATGATTATGATATTATGATGATATTATGACGATGATATTATGACGATGATATTATGACGATGATATTATGACGATGATATTATGAAGATGATGTTATGATTATGACAGTATTATATTATATTATATTAATGATTGTGATTATGATTGCGATTATGATTATGATTTGGTTTCACTTAAAGAAGAAACTGAAGCGACAAGAGTAGCGTATAAGGTAATTCTAACAGTTTCATGTCTCTAGAACTGTATTCGCAGTTAAAAGGCTTGAATAAGTTTCAAGTACACTTCTGCTCTAGAGATGAGCAGACGACAGGCAAGAAGCATAGAGGACTTGATAGTGCTGGGCTAATTGTTAGTTTCATGTTCCCATCTCCCTTGACTGCCTCTCGCTCTTTTTCTTCCTTTTTTCTCTCTTGTTCTCTCTCTCTTGTTCTCTCTCTCTCTCTTGTTCTCTCTCTTTTTGTCTTATCTCGTCCCTTCCCTTTCTCTTGCATTCGAAACCTTTTTCAAAGTGCAACTTCTTTATATGCGTTTTCCCCACATAAATTAGGCCATCGCTGGAGCTTTTTAACCAGCACGGCCCTCAGATGACACTGAAATAGCAGTGCTTAAACAGCTAATAGTCAGTTTGGCCTTAGGCGACTGACATTTGTTCCAGCTTACATCAGCTTATAAAGTAATAGCTGTAGAGCCTAATTAGATATAATGCTCAAAAGAATCGAAAGACCAGGTGCACTTTGACAGCCAGGTCATGGACGTGTGTAATTTGCAAGGAGACAACATCCAGCTCCGCACATTAGGATAAGCCTTTCATGCTGCGATAGTGAACTTCAGTGTGGGCAGAAATCAGTGCTGGGGCGTTCGTGCACACCACAGGGGGCAACCAAACGTATACCCAAGACGCCAGACAATGTGTGCAAATGAAACGCGTGCAGAAGACAAAACAAACTTGAAAGAGTTAAAAACCGCAATGCGCGTGCAAACCATGTGTAATTCATTTCACACAATTCAGCCACTGTTGAGGGACTGGTGGGTAGTTATGGACGCGGCCGAAAGACGGTTTGTAACCATATAGGCCCTAAGACGACGATTCAGTGATGCTAACTGCCGAGGACGATTGGATGGCTGCAGAAAGGCATCGGGGTCAGGGAAGCTAGCCGTCGATTGGGAGTATCCCTTTCAGTTCATGGGATATTGTGAGACCGTTGCAACCAAACAGGAAGAGTTAGCGAGCACAGCTACCGGGATGCCCACGATCGAATTTCAGACTGGATGACAAGGTTGTCTTTCTGTCGGAAGAACAGTGCAGCCACCGCCAACACAGGGGACACTAGCTGTGAGTAATGTCTTCGTCTCTGACCAGACGATCAGCAACAGGCTACGTGAGGCTAGCGTTCAACCCACCCTGTAGTATGACTTGCCAGGTCATCGAGTTGCTCGGCTGGTCTGCAGCCTGCTTCATCTGGCTTGGTCAAGTCAGCAGTGGGCCAAAATTCTCCTCACGGATGAGTCTCGCCTTGCAGATGGTTTCACGATGGAAAATCCGCGTCCAGAGGCGCCAGGATATCATGATGCCACCGTGAGGGAGCTTGAACTGTTGCGAGGCGGGTACATCATGGTTTTGGGAGGAATGGGCATGGCTTACAGAACACACCTGCACCTTGTGCAAGGCAGTCTCATTGGTGTGGTTTACAGGGATAACATTTGCGGCCCCTCGTACTGCAAGTTGTGCAGACAATGGGACAAGGGGCCTATCTGCCAGATGACAACGCCAGACCACACAGGTCTTGGCTGGTAGGCAGCTTTCTGCAGAAGCAAGTGACTGGGATAGACTGACCAGGTAATTCACCAGAACGCGATCGAGCCCCTGTGGGATGTGCTGGGCCGTCCCTGAGGGCGAACCACCCACCATCAGCTGACCTTCACCAACTGTTCCTTTTGCTTCAGCAGGAGCGGCAGGCGATCCCGCAAATGACTGGGGACCTTGGCTCAGTCCATGCGACAAGGTTGCCTTGCTTGCTTGCGGGCTAACAAGGGGCACACCCGTTTCTGACATTGATTATTCTGTGCTGAAGCTACTCTGACTTTTTTATATTATGTGGGTTGTCTCCTTCATTGCATAACCATGATACTGAATCTTGCTGTTGCGATGCCAATACCCCATTAAATCTGTTGTTGAACTTTACTTGATAAATGAGGCACACTTCAGCTTCATCGTGACTACCGGTTTGTGTTTTTGCATCGCGTAGCGCTTGCAGTTTGCACTGGTCTTTCAATTCCTTTGAGCAGTATATATATATATATAGTTCGTGAAAGGACAGGTGAAACCGTGATATATCAGGCAATTTTACAGCATATAGCTTTTAGGGTAATGATATGGTCATGTAAAATCTGATATATGTTTTACTTCACTATGATTAACTGGGTTGCAGAATTTTAAAAATGTAATACTTCTAAGGAGCTCTGATTCCTAAGAACTGGATATGCGCTACATAATAATAAATCAAAACGACTAGTGATTTCCTAAATTCAGAAAACACCACGACACAAAACCAACACGAACACCAGCACTACTGTTGCTGGTGCTGACGTTACGAATGTAGTAGTAGTAGTAGTAGTAGTAGTAGTAGTAGTAATAATAATAATAACAACAACAATCTGTTATTGTCTTTTATCTGGTAAAACCTTTTTGACTTGCTGCCACTACGTAAGATTGGAATTTGCAGTAGACGAACGAAAGAGCGAGGTGGCGCATATTCCAGATAGCCATAAATGACAAATAAATGTTTCTAGATTATTCGTGTTCTCACTTTTCCCTCATTTGAACTGTTTACAGATGTTTACTGCAATGCCACTTGGGATACGGTGTTGTGCTGGCCCGCAGCTCTTCCCAACACAACGGTTTCTCTCCCTTGCCCAGCGCTTAATGGCCTTGACCCCAGTAGTAAGAGCCAGCGTTGTTTTCATCAGAGAGAGAGAGAGAGAGAAGAGAGAATGAGGGGTGGGGGAAAGAAAAAGAGAGATGTGGACTTTTTCGGGGAAGGGGAAGCGATTGTTGGGGTTTCATATTTTGTTGTTTTTTGAACGAAGTAACAGTCTACTACTTCTCCTAGTTCCAACACAGTCTCGGCGAGCGAGGGGGAGAGGGAGGGAGGGAGACAGAGAGAGAGAGAGGGGGGGGGGAACGGAGGAAGCAGAGGGAAAGAAAGGGGGAAAGAAAGCAGACATTGTTTTTTTTAAGAGGCCACATTGTGTTACAGCTAAAGATATTGTTTCAATGCAGTCTTAGAAAGCGAGCGAGCGAGAGAGAGAAAAAAAAAGAAAGAAAGAGACTGAGAAGAAAAGGGACAAAGAGATTATGAGCACGTAATTTGCTTCTAGAACTTTTCGGATCCCATTTTCCTTTCCTGTAGTTTCAGTAGCTTTCTTACTACCCCCTGGAACACTCTTTTAATTGAAGTTTCTCATATTTAGTTTGGTCTTTTGTCTCCGTGACACACTGAGAACTGACATAGCCACATTTGTCCTTTCTTCTCCTTGCCCTGACTTTAGAACACGCCTATCGGCACTGTGGGCCCGATGGAATATGGCAAGGCAGAGATCCCGGCGACTTTTCCAATCCCAAGGGCTACACTTTCTACTCTGGGTGCTACACAAAAGAGGCGTGGGAGATTTACACAAAATATCTCAATAACAAGACGCCGGAACACAGTGCGGTGAGTTTCTTTCAATTTTCTCAGCATGCGAATTACAGTCTGCGACTTCTGTTTCAAAGCAAGTCTTAGTTTTGCAGCTTACATATGTCACCCTTCTCACTGTACCACATATTTCTTCCTAAAGGTAAAGGCCACGACACACCAGCAATTTCACCCACATCTTTGACGAGGGAAGGCTTCAAATAAAACAAGACATAGTTATTTTTAGGAAACAGAGGAGCAGATGTGTTCATATAATTTAATTTTGAAAGTTATTTCTTCCTATGATAAGTGATACATCAAGGTTTTGTTTTAATTTTACCCTAAGACCCCC
>SMGT01016480.1:231961-264444 GCA_004794575.1 Lanistes nyassanus | reverse complement strand
GGGACTGACAACTCCTCTGCATCAGGACAGAGGAGACGAAACGATCCTTTCTCAATCAGCATTTTACGGCATGGAATCGTCTCCCTCAGTAACACCCAGCGCTCAAGCTATTTCATACTCAGAACATCTTGGGCGACCCAAGCAGCGCCATTCATCTAGTTGACGACCAACCCACACGTGCCCTCCATACAGATCGGGGGCATAAGTGTCCTGCTAATCTGGAAACGAGGCAGTTTTAAGTCACTTAAGCGCCGAAGATTGGGGGGTGGGGGTGCTAAGAAATTCCACGCTTGTTCATTCAGAGCATTTGTTACACTTCCGCTACCACCACAGAAAAATGTTGTTTTTTATGAAACACTCGAGTACCCAGGCTTATTATCGCCCTGGACACCCTGTCCACAAACGCCCTTTAAAAGTTGTGATGTCTTCCTTTCTTCTGTGTCTTATATATGTTTTTCCTTCTGAGCACTACTGAGAAAAGTACAGCGAGAAGGATATAACACCTAAAAACAAACAAATCTACTCAGAAACTTCGTCATAAATCAAAGAACAACGACGACTACAACAACAAAATGCATCACTTCTAACTTTAACTAATGCTCTAATACCGTTTATTTCCAATTTTTTCTGATTCTCTCGGAGTTATTTATTTACATCCTTGCCTGCACAAAAAACAAAACTGCGCAGTTAAAATAATTATATAAAAATGTAGACTTACACTAGGGATACTTAATGGCATTTTCATTCCCAAAGACAATTTTCCCTGTGCCCTGGAAACGGCAATAAAATGTAAAATATTGTTGAATAACTTGTCTCTAGGAGCCTCAAGTGTCACCGAACGCGGATCCACAAGAACTTATTTGTGGCAATCAGCGTCCAGATCGCTATGCGCATCTTTCTGTGCGTGGACCAGTACATCGCGCGTAAGACCGGGGGCGAGGTGGCAGGGGCGGCCAGTGGCAGCAGTGGCGCCCTCTACGACACGGTGAGATGACTAGCGAGTTGTCGTCAGGGAACCACAACAGAATATAACTAACAGTAATACAGACAGCGATTTACAACATAAGCGATGACATATATGTCTACGGATTCAATTATTTTAGTAATTGATTAGGATTCTCTCCGTCTCTTCCTGTCCCTTTCCAGTCTGTCTTGCTCGGTCGTGTGTGTGTATCAACCCTGGATGACCAGCGTCTCTGTTAGTTAAGCGACCATTTTATTTGTTATTTGTTATTTACTTGTTTTTTGTTATTTGTTGTCTTTGTCGTCCTGAAGAAGGGGCCATGCCCGAAACGTTGACTTCTTGTCTAAGTCTCGCTTGGTCAAGTTCTCTTTGTTGTTACATTATTTACCCCAAGCCGCAGTCACCTGTTTCTTGTCTCTTGACAAAGAAAGAAAATAAAAACGTAAGAAAAGAGTGAAAGAAAGAAAGAAGGAAGGTAAGAAAGAAGGAAAGGAACGAAAGAGGGAAAGAAGTAAAAAAGGAAAGGAAAGAAAGAGAGAAAGAAGGAAAGGAAAGAAAGGAAAGAAGGAAAGGAAAGAAAGAAGGAAAAAAAGGAAAAAGGAAAATAAAAGAAAGAGAGAAAGAAGGAAAGGAAAGAAACAAGGAAAGGAAAGAAAGAAAGAAAGCGAGCAAGCGAGCAAAATTACTTTGGGATGGGGACAGGACTGGAAGCTTGTCGATATTTCTCTTTTATTAGTTGTTAAGCACCAGTTTGAGATAACGAGTCCCTTTCGTTACCAGCCTGTTTTCTGCGAAATCCTCTACTCGCTGTTGGAATACACGAAGACGGTCAAGTTCATGTGGATGTTCGTCGAGGGCCTTTATCTCCACAACATGATTGCTGTCGCTTTCTTCTCGGGGAAACCCAATTACGTCCTTTTTTATTCCCTGGGATGGGGTGAGTATAGTCTCAATGTCGTCCGCACTCCACTCGACACAACTGTGCTTAGGAAATTGAGTATATTTCTGAATTGTTTCCTGAGAAATGTATCAGAATCACAAGCGACACAAAATGAAAAAAATGTATATGTCGCAGTGGATGAAAATCTATGATCTGTTATTAGTTAACAGCACATAGAGGTGTGCATAAATAACTTTTGTATTACGGCGCGTGTTTCTTCTGCTGCTGTTAACTGTTATCGTGATAGTCATGCACCCTCAGAGAACTGATAATAGGACGTGTGAGTGAAAAGTTCCAAATTTATATCAAGTTTTACTCTGAAACATCGCACAAACAAATTGTGCGGGATTCCGTTGTGCTTTGCATCATGGATATTGACTTTATTCCAGGTTTTCCAGTCTTGTTGCTGACCGCCTGGGTGGTGCCGATGTCACATATCCATAAAGTGAAGTAAGCAAAGTTTAAAAGCTGAACCAGACAATTCAATAATTAAGCTAAGCACCACCTTCTCTCAACATTCTTGCCATTTATTAGTTTCTTCCCGCTGGAATGAAAAAAAACTTAGTATAGAGGTGTTTTCCAACACAAAATGTTCTGACGTTCACAGCTTAGAGCAATAGTAAGTACGTTACTGTCGATGTACGTGCCAGGTATTAACGTTTCTGAATTTTAAATGCATGTATAAGGAAAGAGGTATTTTGATCTGTACCTGAGCGTGTGAGCGCCTGCATGCTTGCGTGTAAAGGTGTGTTATATGTAAACGTTGCGTGATGAAAGATTTTTTTTGCGAAGTTTCATTATGATTTGACTGCTACCCAACAAACTCCACTTCAATGTGATTGTCTTTCCATCTGTTTCGTTGCTTTTGCTTGTCTCGGCTTCTGACTCGTTTGTCTTGGATCTTGACTTGTTTGCCTTGGATCGTGACTTGTCTGTCTTGGGTCCTGACTTGTTTGCCTTGGATCCTGACTTATTTGCCTTGGATTTTCACTGGTCTGTTTTAGCTTTTGACTTGTCTGTCTCAGCTTTTGACTTATTTGTCTCAGCTTCTGACTTGTCTGTCTGGGCTGCTGACCAACCCCGCCGTTACAGATGCTAGCTGGCCGAGTATTTTATTCCAGTTCTCCAGCTTTTGATACACTTATTACCGAGGGTCGTCTGGTCCATTTTCCTGTTGCAGATGCTGGTTTGCCTATTATTATATGCCACTTATCTGGATCTTGGAGGGACCACGAGCAGGAGTGATGGCGGTATGGCTGGCTTTTTATTCTCGAATAATGACTAGGGATTCAGACTATTGACTGATAAATGCAAACATATAATGTGGGCGGGCAGGAGAGAGGATGAACGTGTCGGCTTTCCAGGACATCGTCCTATGCACTGGCAAATTTACCAGTTGCCAAAGAGGACCACGCGCGCAGCTCAGTTCGCTAAGTTGACTGCAGTAGTTGTTGCGCTGGAATATTCTGCGGGAGACATCGAGGAAATGTACACCGAAGCGACCTGTACTGCTCTGAGTGCCGTACTTCCGCACGAAAGAGCTAAAAATCTTTAGCCTTCACGATTCCTCGTTTTTCTCTTTGCGACGTCCAAACTTTGGTGAACTTGGCCGGAGCTTCGGCATATTAGAAGATGGTTTTAGCACAGAGAGGTAGACCATCAGTTCGTTCTTCGTAACTTCTAGCAGGCTGTCTACAAGTCTCCGAAATCAGAAACGGCTGCCAGTCTGTCTGTCTATGGGTAGACCCCGCATTTCAAGTCTGCCTTATTCTTCGGCAAAAAAACCCATTCATTCTCTGTCCATTATCATTTAGTCTGCTGCTCCTCTATCCAGTTTATATGCTGTAATGGTGCAACACGGCCCAAATTTCGTGACAATATGACATCAAGAACCTCCTTCTAGCTTCAGACTGTTAAAACATCCCTTCAAGCACTTCTTAGTTCTCACATCGTCATCAGTAGTCTTTGGTCACAATAGCTAGTCAGTTTTCAGGTGCCGAGACTACAAAACCAACCAACCGACCGACCGTGCTAAATCAGGAAGTCCCGGCATTTGTTTTCTACACTTTTAATTGTGATATTGTCAATTGTCAATTGCTTCAATTGTCGGGTCCACGACAAAGTTCATTCATCAGCATTCTTGTTTGACAATGTCACTGTATTACAAGCTAACACGACACTGTTATACATCCAGTGTGAAGGAGGCAGTTTCATAGCGCGAAGATCTGAAAAATGGAACGTAACTTGTGTTGTCATTGTCCACGGACACGAATTTTACTCCCAGTGAACGTTCACACTTAGTAGGAAGGAGAAAGCTAAGAGTTTGAGCGAACCTAAAGGCCTGGCCAAAGGCTGGTTCGAAACCCGTGCACTGCAGCACTCTTCCCCCATTTCACCCACTTGCGAATGGAAGCTTTACCTCATGGGACAGGAAAAGAAAAGTAGCGAGGGAGGAAATGGGAACCGCCTTGACGAGATTGGCCCACAGAATGTGGTGGTCGCAAACATCCCCCACTCGCTGACGACCTAGAAAGGTCACGAGACATCGGAAAAAACTCAATCACACGCATGCTGTAGGGAGATGGGGCCGTTCATTCTGCACGGAGCACTACTAATAGTTTGTCCATTCTACACTTGGCGGCAATTTCCAACAAAATGGCTTATAAGTCGCCACGCTTGATTTTGGGGAACAGCAGAAAAAGACGTGGTGGCGTGGATGGGTGAGAGGAAATTGGAAACTGATTTTTTGCCACGAGCCGTACAATCAAGCCGAGTGGGAAATGTGGTCAAAGATTATTTTATTGAAGCGACTTAGACGCCTTACAATTTCACCCCGGAACTTTCAAATCGAGTTTCTCAAAATTGCCTTTGCTACTCCCGGTATTTTAACATGGAATCTCGGTAGAAACTAGGAAACCAAAGCAGCAATGGCTACAGTTTATCGCCCGCACCAAAGGTAAAAACTTGCTGGTCGGACGGGGGTTAGGCGTACGGCCAAACCTGTTTGCTTTCTCAGATCGACCATGGACAATACATCTTCGCTCGGTAAAGCAGTGAGGGTTATGGACAGAAACCAAAACAGGAACAAAAAATCTCGCGAAGAAAAACTGGCAAGGAAAACAAAGGTAAAAGTTCAAAGATCCGCACTGATGAAGCGCGATATAGATACGGCATATGTACATCCAAAGAGATAGCTGCTTACCTTCATCTCGGATTCACACACTTAAGAGTGGGTTGGTGGAGTAGGAGAGCGTTGTGAATGCGTATCACACAGATTCTGTTGCATTACGTGTTATTTTTAATGTTCTCAAAATTGCCCATCAGTTTTGAAACCTTCCTGTTTTTCTTCTGAGACAGGTAAATCTGGGGTTCCTTCTGAACATCATCCGAGTGCTGGTGATGAAGCTGCGAGAAACTCACACAAACGAAGCCAAGAGAGTTCGGTGAGTATTACACGTGCAGCATGTGCCGCGACCACGCACAGTGATCTCAGTTCATTTTCGTAGAATCGTCCCAGAGCAACGACCGACAGGGTTTCTGACTGCAGACTTTGTAGTTTTTAACCAGGAGTGACATATTTCTGTATGAGGTAGAAAAACTGTGATGATAAAAAATTGACCTTAATATTAGCCAAAACTGATATAGCTTCACAATCTTGCCCTGTTAGTTTACTTCGCACCACTCTGATTATACATAAGCAAACAAATATAAACACAGCCATACATCCACAGACGTACGCATCCATACACAAGACGAAAGAAACAGAATACAAACACAGATCGCTGGCATGGTAGCAGTACTGCTTCATTCGTTAGGTCCCTGGTCCTCTAGAACACGTTTCATGCATTAGGTCCCACGCGATAATGATCCTGTTAATACTGCTGTTCCCTGACTGGCGCTGTTAACTCTCCTGACCCCTGACTGGCGCTGTTTACTCTCCTGACCCCTGACTGGCGCTGTTTACTCTCCTGAACCCGGACTGGCGCTGCTTACTCTCCTGACCCCTGACTGGCGCTGTTTACTCTCCTGACCCCTGACTGGCGCTGTTTACTCTCCTGACCCCTGACTGGCGCTGTTCCAGAAAAGCGGTGAAGGCCGCCATCATTCTGCTGCCGCTGCTGGGTCTGACCAATTTTGTCATCATGCTGGAGCCCGTGGGCGACGACAACGTGCAGTTTTCGGTGTGGATCTTCTCGGCGCACTTCCTGACCGACTTCGAGGGCTTCTTCATCTCTCTCATCTACTGCTTCTTGAACGGGGAGGTGCGTAGCATGCTGGGGGCTGTTGGGAAGGATGACAAGCTCCCAACTTTGTTTTTCTCTTAAACTACTCTTTGTATTCTCGAACAGTCCCCTCCCTATCTTTATCCTCCAGATGTGAGTGAAAAGATTTCGCAGATTTTCTCAGTGATGGAGGGTGAAATTTTGATGAATTGCCCTTTATAGAATTTTTCGTTTACTATCAAAGCTTCAGGCGAATTCTGAAGTGGATAAAAGAGTAAATTTAAAAAGGCGATATTGAAAATAAGCTGAAAAAAGGGAAGAAAGATTTAAACAGGATTAAATATGCGAGGAAGAAGCCCAGCACCTCTCATCTAGCTAGTGAAGATTATGGATCTTAGTTCGGATCTCGGGGCTACAACTCTTGACTTCTCTGTCTTAATGGGACAATTGTTTGCAAGACCGCTTTGTTGGGTTTCTCCCACTGGGTCTGCGAATTCCTTTATTTTCTTTTCCTGAGCCCAAGATTTGCATCGTGGAATTAAAACATTCTGCAGTTTCCATTAGGTCCGGTTCCGAATATTAATCTTTTTTTACTGTAGCTATCAATGTGGCGGATGCTTCAGCGCATAGTTTAAAGACCTTGTTCCTCGTTCCTCGTGTGTAATGTGACATACACGGCTGGGTCGGAGTTAACCCTACCCCCTCAGCAAAAGTCCTCTTCTTTTCTGTAAAGTCCGTTCATGGCTGTCCCTTCTTTCTCTCATTATGCTTATCCTTCTTTTCTTCGAGATAAAGTGTGTGATGTTATGTTGGCAACAGCTATTACAATTCAGTTGTGGATGATTATAAAGCCAAGCTTCTTTATATTGATGTTTGTTAAACTATCTCAGATAACAGCACTGCTTGTTAAATAATATCAGTCATTAGGATATCGCCAAATTCTGGACTTGTTACATCGATTTTGAATGTATTCTATTTTCTGAATGTGTCCTGAAATAATCCCTCTACAGAGCGAAACGATAGTTGATTATAGCAAGCGATTTAGTATTACTGAAATATATTGGGGATCCCACATTGCCAGGGGATTGAAAGGGTTTTAGAGGATCGACGATAAATCGTTGTTTTACTAGGACACTGGGGTCTTGGGGCCATGGCTCAGATGTCTCCAACGCACGTTTTTTCCTTTTCGATCTGCGGGTCTTTTCCATGACCAGCTGTCTGTGTCATACACCCTTTCTCGTTGGCGTCGCAATACACCAGAAACAAACACAGAAAGTCACCACACCTTACATTACACCAACATGTGGCAGCTATCAGTGTCTGACACAAGCAGTATGTTCTATCAGCCTCCTATCCACAGCTCTTTGTGTGCATTCACATTTTGTATAGTAAACGTGTACTAATATTATGGGATGTTTCTACTAACATAGCCTATCTGTCCATGAATGTTTTAATTTTACTAATTGGATGATTTAATTTATGACCAGAATAAACATGGCTGTTGTTTGTTACTAACGCTATGAGTGTTGTAACTTGAAGCATCCTAACATTCTGAACACAGCTGTTGATGGCAGTCGTTGCCTAACCACAAAGAACTAATTATTCAATTTTAAAGCCCGAATCATGCTGTCCATTAAAATACTCAGTTACACAAAATGAGATAGGTACTATTGTTTTCGTTCTCATTTTAATAACATCACTAACATGCACATACCTACGGCAAGGCAAAGAGAAAAAGGAGTGTTGTAAAGACAGTGGGATTTGGGGGGCTAGATTTATATATATATTGTGTTAGGTTTGATTTGAAGTTTTGGCTATTCGTGGTTCGGAAGAATCTACAAATGTATTATTCTGCTTATGTATGGCTTTGGTGTAGGTGCAATCTGCATTGAAGCGACACTTGTTTCCGCACATGACTACGACATACTCTATGGATCTGTCCAGCACGCACTGGCGAAACACCACCATCAAGGTTTGCCTGGCTCCCTGTCCGTTAGAATCTTAGCTGTTCGATCCTTTGACTGCATGGCAAGGCATGGCGAAATCTCCTGTGTTTAAAGAGCCCCCACCAGTCAGCATGCGCTTTACATCATTTAAAAATAGTTTCGTCTTTCCCTGTTTAGCCCGAGGAACCCTGTAGAATGAGAGCGGTTAGAGCATTGTTCATGTTAAAAAGCATGCAAGTCGCGTCCGCGTTCCGAGGATTAAATTACTTTCCCGCCGAAACCCAAAAGTTTCTACTTTCCAACATTCCTCCATGAGAAGAAAGCGGTCAACATGTTGTATCAGCATAAACAGAATGAAAAAAGCATCGTTTTCCGTCTACATATACAATAAATCAATGTCGTGGCCGAGCCGTGTGATGAAGGGCTGATCTCCGCGGATTGTCGATCACTGAAGTTAACAATCGGCACCAGGCTGTTGGCTTCTTTGTTTGTTTGTTCGGGAAAACCTGTTGGTTTTCGTGGTGTCTGTAAATCGTGGCCACTTCTTGTAGGCTACTTGACACTGTTGTTTGTCAAGACTGGTCCTTTTGTCGTTTGTTGCTTTTATACTTGCACGCATTGCATGGATTTGTTGTGACACGTGATGCCTGCATGGATCCCTTGCGTGCCTGTCTTGCTGTAATGCTGCACTATGATCGTCACAAAAACATATTGAAAAAAATTCCCGAAAACTCAAAACCAAAGTAGAAGCCTTCTGTGACGAGCCAACGCCGCTCCGCAGAGAAACCCAACTGTCAGAGGGTACGACAGGTGACGACTGTTCTTTGGGCCGTGCCACAATGAAAACCTGGAAGGGAGGGGATGATGATAATGATGCTGTTGCTTCACCAGGTGCGGTCTGTGATGATGCGGCAGCTGCAGGGATGGCGGCAACATCGCCTGATTCACAGTTCAAGCCTTCGTCGGTTGAGCCGGTCCTTTAGCATTTTCACCTCCTTCACCGAGATGGCTAGCCATTCGCAGGTATTTTCCAATCTTTCATGTCGGACTATGCGGCTGGTACTCGTGTTCTTGCGCGGGGAGTGGAATACTGACGACATGGGGACCCTAGATAGTATTTAATTACAGAAGCACCTATTTCAAACCGACTAATAGCCGTTTTGAAAACGAGGCAGGCATAATTCGAATAGTTCAACGCCTGTCTTTCATCACTTTTCAGTGTTCCCGACCAACTCAGAAGCAAAAAAGTAGGCTTTGTAAATCACGTACTTGCTACAATATTTAGTGTCCATTTTTAAACAGACGCCAGTTGCAAAAAATGTTTATTCTTTGTTATGTCAATAATATTTTCTTATCCAATATATATATATACACACAATTTTGGTATGGTTTTAGTAAACATGTAAACTATTAGTTAAACGGTGCGTAGCTTTTCAAGTATCAGAGCTGTTACACTTCTTCCCTTCAAGAACCTGCATGTCCACTCTTCTATCGTCATCGTATCTGTCACCATCTGTGATAATTTTTTTAACATTTCTTTTCTCCCTTGAAAGGTGATATGTTTTAATTCACAAGTGTCGTTCTTACCGATATGTTATATTTTTATTCCAGGTTTTTCTGTTGCATGTACCCTATCGAAATGTTAAGTTGTTTTTTTTGTGGTAGATTTCGTAACCTGCATGCAGTCATGCTACGTGTTCGTATTCTGACAATTGCTCTGAAATGTACTTTTAAAAGTCATCAGTATGAATTAATGCAGCTTTTTGCAGTGGTTCTAGCTCTGTCCTATGATTATTATTTGTTTACGTTGTTCTGTTCGTTAAACCATTCAAACTTCTTTTCTCCTAATCTCTCATCTTTCTGGATTTGATTATTTTTGGAGTGTGTATAAAATAGCTTTAATTCATGATATTGCATTTGTCGATTAAATCACAAATTCTTCGAAGAAAAGGAAGACGCTGAAGAAGAAGAAAAAGGTGGTGGTGGTGGTGGTAGTGGTGGTGGCGGTGGTGGTGGCGGTGGTGGTGGTGGTGGTGGTGAGAAGGCGAACGACGCTATTAACGAAGGCGAAGCTGCTGTAACGCGGTTTTATTTTGATAACGGGGATAAACAGGCTGCTCTTGTTTCCTTTGTAGACCAACGGCCAGATGGTTTCCACCCTTGAGACTAACGGCGATCCCAAGGCCGCCACCAGCACGACCAACGGCCAAGTGCCTCTGCTCCGCTCCTACAAACGGCGTCTGCACATGCGCAGATCCAGCACACGTGATGTCCGGCGCCAGTGTCAGGTTTCGCAGCCTCTGAGAACTGAGACAGTTCAAGAGCACGAGATTTAGACAGGCGACCTAAGACACCGCGCGAGGGTCAAGGTCGTGAGGTGAACGTCCGGAAGACGCCATGAGCAGGAAGGGTCAAAGACAACAGGGCCGTGTGCAGAGACTTGCTTCACGCGCGCCTCAACTGACAGCAGAAGCAGACGTCCAGCACGCAAGGCGAATCAGCCGACGGTGTGAAACTGTGGCCCCCTATCGAACATCTGGAAAATTTTAGAACACCGGACGACACGGCCGTACACGCTGGGGCACTGCCTGGTGTCAGACTACACAGAAGTGTGTTGGTGGGAGCAGACTGCAAAAAACAACACGTGGTTCAGGCCTGGGACTGGACATTTTATTGAACGGTTCGCTGTGACGTGATCTGTGTGTAGAAATTCGTGCTGGCACCACTTCAAAAACAGTTGGGGCAGGAACAGGGAGATGAATTCATTAGTAATCTACCATATCCAGTTAAAGTATTGACGCAAGCAGTTTCATGTGGAACCTGACTGCTGTACTTCATGACCGATCATGTTTGTGAAACTGCTTGTGAAACTTCTATCACCACTAGAGATGTTTCTGATGTCTTTAACTCTCCAACGATTTAAATGCTATGTATGCATTGTTTTAACGTGGACATTATTTCCTCTGAGGGCCTGTTCCTTCCCTTAAATCTCCAAAATTGATTTTCTTTTCGAGACAAATTAAAGCAGCTGTCTAAACATTATTCAAGATAACTTTATATGTGTTCAGACGGACTGCCTCTGTCATAGGACAGGATAACAGAAAGTAGGCCAATCACGCAGTAATGGTACTACATATATAACAAGTGGGTTACGAGATAAACTATCAAAACATTTTCCGATGCTTGCTTATTATGCGTCATGACAACCATTATTATTAACCAGGGAAGACAGACACAGTGAAGGAATACACAACACAAGCAAAATATTTGCATAGATAGCAGGATGGGGATGGTTGATGCATTGCCAACAATTTAACAAATCAAGTATTGTGTAAACTTTACTTTCTGGGTTGGTCTGGTATTCTAAAAAATCTGCTAGATCAAAGGATTCATGGGCGCCTTTCACATACGCGTACAACCTTGAACTTTTTCTTTTTCTCCTTCCTTCTTTCTTCATTTTTTTCGGAACCCTTACCTGCCTCGAAAGGTGTTCGGCTAATTTTCTTCATAAACATATTGACGGAACAGCGACTGGACAACAGTATATTGTTCGTCATAAGAGAAACGAAAGAAGCGCAGGGAAAGATGCAAGAAAAGAAAGATGGAATAAATGAAAAGAAAGGAAGTACAAATAGGTTCAGTCTGAGGAAAGATGGGGATAAAATCCAGTTTTGAAAGTTTACAACAGAAAATGCAGGTTGTTGCACACTCTGCTCATACTTACTAGAGATACCTCACACAAAAAACCCCAACAAAAAACGGAACCACAATTGTCGGTACAAGTCGGTTGAACGCATTCCTTCCGTGTACTCCAATCGTTTGCTTCTTGCACAGTTTTTCATTATTGGTGGTGTACGCTCAATGCACTCAATGCACTCAATCCGCGCACCTCACGCAATTTAAGTGTTATTGTATATTTTCTATATTGTATCTATTTTTAACTTTCACGTTTTCTTTGCATATTTTATCATTTGCAACTCTATTTCAGATGTGCGTGCGTGTGTGGGTGCGTGTGTGCGTGTGTTTTGTTTTCGCATGCTTTGTAAAGACAGTTTAACCATTGGGTCCAATTTGTCACTAACGCTTTTACCGACTGCCTGTCTTGCATCTTAAACGAAGACATTTAAGAAATAAGATTGTCACGTCTTGGAGCTTGGTGGGTCAAGGAAATTACCCAGCAGACTCTAGTGCTATCCATCGACAGCCATCTCGCTTGTGTTTTGGCGCCCGGCTGTTAGGTAATCGCCAGGTGAGGTAGGCGCAGCAGCTAGGTGCCTGAGCAAGGAGTTGAGCATCCCCAGTGAGGCGTGTAGCTTTAGGGCGAGACGAGGTGTAACTGGGACCTGATGGCTCTTGGGCACCGCTGGGATCTGGATCACAGCCATCACGTAGGTGTCATCTGCCGGCCAGGTACAGGGGAGTTAGGCGGGAAGGAATTAGGTCACAAAGACGGCTTTTGACAATAGTAGTGTCAACCATCAGGGCTTTGATCAGTTCAAAGAGGTGAACCACCCAGGGACATGGGTTGGTAGGGCCCACCCCAGGCGCATCAATAGTGAATAGGCAGGGGTAGGAAAATAAAGGCCTGGTTACTGCTCTCTTTGTCTTGGTTGGTTGATGTGTGTATCTTGATGACCACGTGTGTGTGACTGCAGCGGTGTGTGTATGAAAGGTTGGAATAAAAGGACAGGTTTAGAATCTCAAGTGATCTTCTGCTGAAATCTTCTGCTCAATCGTCTGCTGCCGAGTCTGCTGCTCGATCGTCGGTTAGGACTTCGCCTAGTCTCACTGTTGGTGTGCCCTTCTACTGGACTTGAGCGAAGTCCTGTATTAGCTGTACGTGTCTTGAGCAAACCAGTTGCTGTAGTCCAAGGTACTCTTCGGGGTTGTTGTGTCCCCCAGGACTGGTGTGTGACTCTTTGCACGTGCGTCCTCTGCTGTGGAGAAGCCACCCACATTGACCGGGCGAAGGTAAAGGAGGAAGTCAAGGGACAGAAGGAAGACAACCGTCTATAGCAGAAGCTATAATGTGGCTGTAACTGAACTCCAGTGGAGCGAGCTCAGAGGTCGATGGTCAACCGAGAAGTGTGACGGTGCAGTGGCTGTGTGACGTCAGCTAGAGTGCTTACAATCCTCAGCAGCGTTGTGTCCAGTGGCAAAGGACACGAAGGAGAGCTCGACAGCTATCCAGGAGCAGCCAGGAGGACCTTCTGGCACCTCAGCGTTCAGGACAGCAGAGAGGGGCGCCCCTTGGTACAGACTGTAACGTTGTGTGGACTGTGCAAACCATCAGGTGACGTGTGTTGTGTGTTCTACACGTGGTCATAGTGTGTGTGCAGTTGAATCAGGTACGTGTGCCTTGATCTTGTCTTTAGGAGAACAGGTGATGGAAGGAATTGTGTGTTGTTAGCTGAACCAGAAAGAAAGCCGGGGGTTATCCCTCTTGTGATCCTAGATACTCCATTCTGTAAATACTCGCTATCTGTAAATAATATTTTCATTTTCGTTCACTCTATTACGGAGTCTGTGATTCTTCGTTTTGTGGGGAGAGTGCAGGTGGATGAGGGCTTGGGCCACGGTGTGTAGTGAGATAGATAAAGTAATACAGTGATAACGTTTCCGCCTACGCACATGTCGTCCTCTTAATGGCAGTCCTGTGCAGCGAGCCCAAGAATGACACATTAGGGGTAAACATCCACGTGACTACAAAGATTCATCATTATTATTACTTTTCCAGAAAGCATTTACGAAACTGCAGATCTCAAGCTTACAGAAGCAGATAGGAGAATACATCACAGGCTTCCTGTGCAAATAGAAATACCACGAGATGACCGTCTTGAAATTCAAGAAACCTCACAAGACTAGAAAGAATAAAAGCTCTTGGTAAAGATTGTTTCGATCCAAAAATTCTTATGAGTTTGATTGCATGTTCTCTGTTGTGGCCATGGAAGACAAGCATAAGGGAAATATGTGCTTGTGGTGACGAGCGTTGGTTGACCTACTGTATATTCGCTGTACTTTCACTCCTGTCATCTGTTTTACTTTTTCCTTTAATTCTTTTTTTTGCCTAAAAGTAGTGTTGAACTATAGGTTTTGCACACAGTGACGAATAGGAACAAGGTTTGCTTGCTGCAGACTGAAATTACAAACTCTACCCTAGAATTATGTTACCCTCTAGAGGAGTATACAGGCCTGGTATCGCGTGAACACCATTTCTCTTTTCAGTTTTTATATTTCACGTCTTCACAATGTCGCTCAAGATAGTGTGTTTGTGTGGGGATGTGCCGTGCGTACGTGTCTGTGCGTGTTTGAGTGACAGATGTTTAGGGACGAGGTAATTATGATTAAAGTCTTCGAAAAGATGTGTCTTTTGTCATCGAGTAAATGCTTGCCTGTTCTGAATGGTTGACACAACCGGTAGGGCTCATATAAAGATATACTGTAAGGATTGCCTACCTTGAACTGAAAATTATGTCACTTGCTACATCAACTGTGAATTCTGAAAAGCGATTGCAGGATGCCATCTTAATTTGTTTCATTCTGGTCTGCAGGTTATAATAAAACATATCCTCTTATTTATTTTCTTTGACGAATATGTGTGATAAATATTTTCTTTATCTCTTCACTCTAGCTTATAATTTGTGGATTGCTAGCCACTTGAATTCCATATCGCAAAGGACCCCAACCAGTTTTGTCCATGTATCTACCTATTTGTTTTTACCACGAGGTGTGCTTTTTGGGCACTAGTCAGTGGCGTGCTTGTTCTCAGTGAATGAATGGCATATTTATGGATGCAAGTGTGCATGCGTGCAGGTACATATGAATGATATGATGTATGGATCTATAGAGTTGTTAAGTGTACATGTATGCATGTACAGAAACAAGTAAGATTCGTTTTTTTAAAAAAAATATACTGTATTGATACAGACATATTGCGTACAGGCTGCATCATGTTTGCATCACTGTAGCCCCACTTGTCCAAAAATTAAAAAGTATCATACTTAAGGGCAATTTGATATGAGAATGAACATTGCTGATGAAAAGGATTGTTAATGTAAATATGCTTTGGTGATGAATGATAATAATGAATGTTGACGTGGATCTGTTGTGTACAGTGCGTTGGGTCTGCATCACTACTGGCCACCAAATGAAAACCAATTACACAAAAATCGAAATTAAAAGCGTGTTTAGAACCGGTCTGGGTGCTGTTTTAGTCGCTGGAGTTTGCTGGAGTATGTACAGGTAGAGTGTGTGAGCTTACAAGGGCGCTCGCAGTTGTACCTATTGTTAATGCATGGGTTTTCTTTTCAGTGACGGAATGGGTAATGTAGAGTGATTCACCTGTTCTGTGTGTGATGGAGCGAGTCAGCTCCGCAAACTTTCCTCTCTCTCTCTCTCTCCGTGAACAGAGACAGGCCTTTTGCTGAAGCTCTCTACGTACTTTAATGAGTGCCGCCGCTGCTGCTGCCCAGCACCGTCCGTCGGCCCACGGCTCACTGCCCTTTGTCCGGTCCGATCCCCCCCCCCTTTTCGGGTGGGGGCGGGCCGCGAGGCAGGCACTGCCAGGAACAGCAGCAGATAGCGATCGAAAGTCCGGCGCGTAGCACATTTTGTGTTTGTTCCGCGCACAAGACTTAAGATTAAAAAACAAAGAATATATGTAGACGAACATGAAAATATGCGATAAAGAGAGTGCGCTCTGCTCTTCCTGTTAGTGTTAAGGAAAGTTAAGTAGAGTGAGAAGGAAATAAAGATAATTACGTTAAAAGGCAGTTAAACTAGCTAATGTGAATAGATAAAGATAAGAAATATGCCAGACTAACCTAATCTATTAAGAAGTTTGATGAGTTTAGTATCTACTGAACGAGTAAATCGAGTAGAATCCGAATGTTAGTTGTTAGTACCTGCAACTATCCTAGAAGGATATAGAAACGTTTAAAGAGAGTGAGCCTAGCACAGCACGCGGTAAAAGGACACAGTGCCTCACAGCCACGGTTCGCTGGGCACCACTCGACCTGGGCACCCCCCCCCCCCCGGGGACGCTGTGGCTGTGAGCGTGGTGGCCAAAACCGTCTCCGTGATGGCTGCCACCCATCACATCTGAATTTATCATTCTATTTTACTGTTGCTTAACATTTTCTCCATTTCTCCAATCACACATAAACTTAAGCGAAAATAAAAAAGGCACATATATTAAACGAGTGTATCGATTAAACTACAGTGCCCATTATCAGCGTCATTTAAAACAGTTCTGCAGGATGCAGCAAATTTATTTTTAATGGTTCCCGCCACATTATCGCTGTAGGAAAGCGAGCAGAGTTTGTCGAACTCGGAAGATACACCACTACCTCATGTAGTCATAAGACTCTTTTTTTTCGACTTCATGGCCTGCACCAAGCTCCCTGTTTTCTTCAACAGACGCTTGTGGTAGCTGTTCTCTGCATTCTTCCACATCACTGCGACCCGCCATGTCATCCCACCTGACCTGGTGTCCTGACGGCTGCAGAATCTCGCCCTGCTGGAGCTGTTGCTGGAAAGCACAGAAAGGACAAGAGCCGATGACAACAAACAACGTAACCATAAGAATAAACAGCACAGCTAAAATTGTTCTCTGATTCTACAAATACAGCCATGATCATCATTGCAAATAGGCAGTACGGTAAATAAATGCCACACTGCAGTCAGTCCTGTCCGCAAGGGCTGCATAACTCCTGTCAGCAAACTCCACTTAGCAACTAGTCCTGCAGCAAGTTTCACATTACAGTGCGGCAAGTGCGGCAAGTGTTGTCACTTGTCAGTAAGTGTCACGTAACAGCTTGTCCTCCTAGTGTCAGAATGAAGTAGGTAGTGGAAGATGAGATCTAAGCTGACTACCCAATATTCTCCTTGCGTTGTAGCACGTGTTGCGCCATTGGACAGCCTGACGTGTGGGATTCCGTGTACACGCGCGTGCCGTAGTTCTTGTGTGCACGTCCAGATAATTATGGCCGTGTGCATGGTGGCGGTACTGATATTGGTGTCAGTAGTGTTGTTGCTTTTCTTATGATGGTGTTCGCGTGTATGTGCGCGCCCACTTGGTAATCTCTTCTTCGTGCATTAACCAGTGTGTTGTGATCGTCCGTGATCTAAATACACAGCTGTTCAAGTCAAATGACAACAGGCTTAAGAAACTAGTTCAGCAATATGCAACAAAACATCATACCCTTGTAAATAGGATCAACTATTTTTATACAGACGCATGTTTTTAAAGAGGGGTCCAGAGAAGCGTTCGAGACAAATGTTTCATCGAAATAAGACGCGGTCTTCAACCCACGCGCCTGGTTACTTTAAGACTGTCTTCATTCGATGTGGTCGAGCCTCGTACTTTCTGCGCCAGAAACTGAGAACCCAAACAAGCTGTGCATGCGTGCAAACACAGAAATCACGCAGATGCACGCAGCATACGTCTTGAACTTGTAAACACGCACATACGCACGCTTCTGCCACACGAACATCCTGGATATTCAGGGACTCACACTGACCTGGAGATTGTACAGCGCAGTCGCTGCGATAGCGTCATCCAGACGCGCGTCTTGTTCTCCAAAACGCTGCGGTGCCTGTGGCTGGAATCCCTTTGTCTGCCGGCCGTCAGCTGGAATTTTCTTCTTCTTGCTGCTTGAGTAATCCACCCGGCGGGCAGCGTCGGCCCTGGCGTCTGCCTTTTGCACAAATTCTAGAAATCTCAGACGACTATCTGCATCTCTGTCCATCCTGCGCCAAGATACCAGGCCATTTCATTCCTTTCTACATAAAGTGATAAACAACGTAGGTCTAATGATTGCGGAAGTGCCAAACATTGTGAAAAAAATCTACAGGCTACGGGGCTGGGGAGATACATATTTCAGTAACTTTTTGATTAAGCCTAATATTAATAGGACGATCCTTTAAGGGGAAAACTGAACCGGCTGAATCCTGCGTTCCCTGTTGCACACACCCTCCTTGAAATACGTAAGCAGTTTTAAAATGTAGAGCGAACAGAGGTCAGCTGATTGCTGAATTAAATTTCTAAAACAAAATCCTGCCCTTATCCTAGAGTAATGTGTGTTCATGGCCACGTTTGTTGAGCTAGAATGCATATTCTTCGGGGAAGAAAAGCCTGAGTGGAGCTCACTTGGTCAGTCTGACAATAGTGCCGTGACGACTGTGATCCTCCAGGCGCTTGATGTAAGCGTTGACCCGAGTGGTCCTGCGATCCCAAGCTTTGGTCTGAAAGCGTGACAGAACTTGAGAACCATATCGAAGCTGGTTATTTACTTTCATGTGGGACTAATGCAGACTGTCTTTTCCTGTAGGCTATATTCCTTGCTTGACATTACAGTTTGACAGTTTATTATAACGTAAGAAGGGCTTCGATCCAATCCAAATTTGCACTTAAGTGAATATGAGAAATAAGTCTTATTACAGTCGGTTTATCACAAACTTTCATCATTCTTTGACATACAAATGGTTTAGAAACTGTTCGATTTCCTCAGCACGATTCAAAGTGTTTCTGTTCTTATCTGCAAGACCTATCAACTACAATTCATGAAACAATAAAGAGAAAAATAATGGTTAATGCGTCTGGTGGAAATATTTACACGTTTCTGATAGAGAAATCTCTCTGATGGTCTAGGGGAGGGAACCCGTGCAATCTTCTGCTGTCAAGGCATTGGATTGTTCTTAGTAGTCTCCCTTGGATATCCTTGCGCCCGCGAGCGCAGGAAACCAAACAGAATACGGAAGGCCGAGGGAGAGGGAGGGCAGAGGGCAAGTGAATCTGTTCTTACTGACCATCTTAAAATTCGTGGTCCACTCGCTGATCCGCTTCTTCTTCCAGGGTAAGTACACGCGGGGCCCGACTGTGCTCAAGTCGCCGCAGTTCCAGCGCGGAAACAGTTCTGCCCACTCCTGGTTTGTGATGATCTGCTCTTTGCCCTTGGGCGCCCGTACTTTTTTGACGGTTATTTTCTTCGGCGGTTCTTCACGTAGAAACGGAAAAACCTCTTCCCATTCCTGGTTGGTGATAAGGGGCTCGCTGGGTTTCCGTCGCTTGCTCTGGGCCTCCGCCTGCTGCTGGTAATCCTGGCCGTCTGCTTTGGTTTCCATGGGAGTTTGGGGACGCGGCGTCGGACCGCGCTCGGACATTTCGTCCAGATCTACGTAAGTGGGCCTGAAATCATGGCACACTGCATACTAAACAGCAACAATGGGAGGAGGAGCAAAACACACAACACAAATTCACGACACACAAAAACAGGTAATTGTGCTCACAAAGTTACAATTTAGGCTGCGGGTATTGCTTAATTATTTACGTGACAATCGATTATTTTAATGTTTCAACTCTGAAGCGGGTGGATGGTATTTGAAGAAACCATGCATCGAGTTCAAAGGTTGGTCGGTGGGGTAAAGGTCGAGAATTAATTGACAAATGACGTATAGGCTTACAGGTGTTTCGGCTATAGCTCTGCCTCTAGGGTCACGTGATGCATAAGATGCGGCTGCGTATTAAAAACGCAAACTTTTATTCCGCTTACTACACACGGCGTTGCGACTGATGTGTTCCCCCAAATACACATCATGACCTTATTGTACGTAGCCTGACTCAAGCCAGGTATAGATTGTCCGAGGACTGGTGGAAGGTGTGTGCGATAGTTGTGGTGATATTGGTGGGGCTAAGGAGGGGGTGTTATGGGCTGGTGGACTCTCGAAAACTAGTTTGGCCCGAATTCGGGATGAATCTTGCAGCTTGGAATGACAGCGATTGCTCATCAAGAGAAGCCTTGTTAGCGTTTTCGTGACAGCTGGGTGAATCTTTCAGCTTGAGCGATTACAGATCAAGGGAGGCTTTCGTATATGTTTGCGTGATGTTCTGGGCCAGTTTAGTATATGAAAGGAGAATAGTTCTATATCCCCACTCCTCCCGGTACTGCTGTACAGGGAACCTACCTTGCGGCACATTTCTGGCAAAGAGTTTGAAGATAATCAACAATGGCCGTCATTCTGAGGGGCACAGGAGCCTGAGGTACTCTCGTGACGCGCAGGTTGTCGGACGCAGGGACGAGGAAGCCCCGCCGACTACGCAAATGCTGCATTAAAAAAAATTGGTTTCTGTGGTTGTACACATACAGCTGTGCCTAGCGCGAAGTAGCGTGCAAGAACTATTTCCAAGGACACAAACATAAATTCAACCGTCAAAATAAAAAAGAAATGTGTAGTTTGTAGATATTATTTCATAACATTTGTGCCATAATTTAGGCTTGTCTGGGGTGGAAAGGTTGCAATATGTGAAGACGTTTACGTAAGGATTTCACGTATATAGAGCTTTATACATAGAAAAAAATTAGTTTGGTTTACAGACTTCGCAGAAGCAAACCTAGAGAAAGACAAACAAGAAGAAAACATGTCTTTCGGTGTTGTAAGTGAATAAAGTTTCTGTTTTTTTTAAAGAAAGATAAATCAAAACGACAGAGCGGAAACTATTCCATTAGAAGCTTCACCTTTAGATCACCAACCACAGGATGCCATATTAGCTTAGTCGGTGGCTGCCAAGGTGTGTGGCTGCCTAGCAACGGCTGCAAGGCAGCATTTCCGTCGGCTCTGAGCTTGAACATGACCTTGAAATGTCGACGAAGAATTTACAAGTATGCAGGTTATGTACAAGTTTTTACGAAAACGAATTGATGTCGATATATTTAATACACGTGCACGCATAAAAAAATCTGTCTGGCTTGGTTAAAATTATTTTACAAGTGCGTTGTTCTCTTACAGTTGTAAAGTTTCTTATGTGCATTATTCTCTTACGACTGGTAAACTGGGTAATTCTGTTTTTCACTGAAGGCCAGCCATCTTGAATCGGTGTCGTTGTGTAACAAGTATTTTAATCTTTCAACCAATCTAGCTACCCTTTACTTACCGTATTCGCAACATTTTCTTAGTAATATGAGAAAGAATGAATGAGTTGAAAATACTTACGGTCAGTTATTTCAAAAGAGAAATTTTTGTTTTAAGACGTTTGAGTAATTTTCCTTTCTGTCTTCTGGAGAGGAATTCCTTTGAAATGCGACTAGGAGGCTAAGGGCTTTGACTTCAATAACAAAAATCGACTTGAAAAAGTTTGTTGGCGGCTTATGAGTTTGGTTCTCTCATCATGTTTCTTTCATGGCATAAAAATGGTCTAAAAATCAGTTAGTTTTATTGAGAAAAGCGTCAATTTTTCAACTTTGATTAATAAATGTTTTCATAAAGACTTGCCCGAGATTGACCAGATATGTTCTGAGTTTTCCTTTTCCCCCTTCTGTCTCTTTACTTTGCAATTTTGGGGGTTTAGAATTCACGTGAAGTGAATACCACCGTAGACAGGAGTGTGACAGGAAAACCAAACGAAAAGCCTTTTCTCGGATGCTCAGTCGTAAAACTGCTTAGCTGGATAATTTGCGTTTGGTGTGGCGTTGTGCAACCATCTGCTCCGTTAGGTAGCTACCAACGACAGCAACACATCCTTTCGGAGGGCGCAGATGATAGATAACTCAATAGTTATCGTCTGCCTGTCTGCTGCAGAATGCCTGTACTTGATCAAGTTGGAACCGAGAACGAGGTTATGACGTTTCGATGTAGAGCACGTAGCAAGTGATGTCACGATGACGACACAGATCTTGTGCCGTCATCGACTATATCATCATAGTAACCCACTTGTGTGGTCTGACCTCATTAAATTGCTGGCACATACAGGCAATGTACCGAAGAAAGTTCAAAGCCGTATTATTATTATTATTATTGGCCCTTCTAAGATTTAAAAAATGTCAAGGAACAATAGGGTGTTTCGTCAGCGAGATCTGAAACCTAGGTTTGCGAGATTCACCTTCTTCAGATGAGAACACTTAAGGCATTGCACATCTGGTCTGATCAAAGGTGTTGCCTTTCTGGCTTTTCTTGAACGGGAAATATCTACACACACCTACAATTGTCTTTCCTTGGAAAGACTGGCTTTCCTCTAAGCAAGACAAAACAGACTGGACAAGAACATTGATAAGGCTAGCGGGGTGCTTGGGACGAAACAGGGTGACATAGAGACCTTGTACGACAGACTGGGAACGAATAAATTGACTGCTATTCTGGTCGACAGTTCGCACCCACTCCGAGCGGAATGTGATTCTCGTCTGATTGATAGAAGTGGTAGGATTAGAATCCCTCGGGCTAGGACCTCGGGCTACATGCATTCCTTCAAATGGGCATTCAGAGACACAACTGCTGTCCAGGCCGTTCGGACCCACATGAACCTGGGCTGCTCTCTTCACAGGACGTACGCTGGTGCCTCATCTTCCTTTGTAATATCTGTATATACTGCTATTGCAGTATGACACAATTTTTATGGGATATTTTTATATTATGTGTGATACTTTTCATAATGTATGATTCGATATGCATTTTTGTGTGGCAGACAATTAAAACTTACCTAAAGGATTAATAAAAATGTATTGGGGTCAAAGAAACCTCTCTTTGAAATTTAGCGAAATATAGACCTGATAAGGACGTGGTTGGGAGTTCAAAACAAAACTTTGAATACTTGTTGAAAGGAAATTGCGAATGACCTAGGTCGTCATGGGTGTATGAGCCCTCAACTTTTCTGTAGGCTAGCATCGTCAGGGCGGTGCCCCTGTCTTCTGCCTCGTCAACCCATGTGCTCAGTTACCCATTTGCAGCCGGGTTGTACATAGGAAAATGTTCTGCGGATTACGGTATCGAACCACCACCATTGGACTAAGAGGCTTGCACTCTAACCACTCGACTATCTTTCCTCAGGGAGCAACATAAGAAAAATTGAATATGCTACTGAAGTATATCCAATCTCATAATTTTCAGCCATGCTTGCTATTTTCCATTTGACATGGGTAGATTTTGTTTATTCTAGCTATAGGCACTACAAAAACTGATTTTAGAATCATATAATAGAATCATTGTGAGTGGTTGTTTATTTTTTGTTTGTTTTCTTTAGCTTTACATGCTTACGTTTTATGTCCATGTACGTGAACATTTTTGCATTCGCTCATGTAGCTGTTCAAATGGTGGAACAGCTATACGTCACGTGCGCAAGTAGCCAATGAGCGGTTTGATGTGGTCCTTCTAACTTTTCCTTTGGGACAAGCAGTTTCGCAGGCCATTGAAGATGCGTCAACGAGTCGGCTAACCGGGTGGCCAGTGTAGAACAAAAGTTCCAAGCATTTCGTAGCATAGTTCTGTAACGTGACGAGTTATAAGTTATCTCGGACAGCAGCACGCAATATTTGTTTTGCTCGGGAATAGTCTTTTCCGCATGAAATAACTGGTAGCGCCTCCACTTCGTGAAGATTGCTTGGAACTTGCTGGGACAATTGGTCTAGGATAGTAAAATATACTCAGTATACACAAGGAAAATAAAATCTGATATAAATAAACATAAAGAGATTAGTTGTACAAACTACTCACTGCATGTTTAGTGTGCTGTTTTCATAATTGCCAGATACAGAATATTTGTTCTTGAATGGAAGCCTTCAACTAAAATGTCTTGACAGCTAGAAAAGCCAATCAACTCAATAACCCGACACACAAAACCAGCGTTTAATTAAGTGTAAAAGTAAGTTGGAAACGAAAGAAAGAAAGAAAGAAAGAAAGAAAGAAAGAAAGAAAGAAAGAAAGAAAGAAAGAAAGAAAGAAAGAAAGAAAGAAAAAAAAAAATATGTACATTAAAATCTCTCTCTCTCTCTCTCTCGGTTTACAGGGTGGAAATTCAAAGTCGTTCTTCGTTCCATCATTTCTTTTATTGGCTAGAAGCATGACAAATCTCATCACATTATATCGCGTTCGTTTGTCATGTTCGTCGTAAACAGCACAGCATGAGTATAACATTAGATCCTCTACGACTAAAGGCCAAATCACACGTGACAATGCTTGCAAGGAAAGACAAGGCTTTGAGAACATTACAGCCAATCACACACCTCGAGCGGATGAGCCCCTTGGCTCAAGAATTTTCCAAAGCTAGTGACGTTTGAATCCGGGTCATTTATCGCGGGCAGACCTCGCAAAGGTGTCAACATTGCCACGTGTGAGCCGGCTTTAATGTCTGTACACAGGCAACAGGAATTTTTGTGGAATATTTGTCTACCAGTAAGTAACAAGTGATTCATGGCACAGTCAGTACGTTGTCGGTAGACACGTAGTACATACACCAGACAAAGAACAGTTTCAGCAACACGACAGAACACAATCCAACACAGCTGCCTAAACAGATGATGCCACCTTGAGCAAACCCAGGCGCGTAATAGTTTGTGCTTTCTTTGAAGCAAAGCGCACGTGTTCAGCCAATCATATTGCACTATACAAATATAAATTTAAAGCAAAACCCTGTACAATATACGTATCTTAAGCCGTCGTTATTAATGGTCGGCAACATCGCTTCACGATGCTTGTTTAAAGCCAAAAATCTCCAGTTTCAAAAATGACGAAGCGGAATATTGCACAAATAGGAAATTAATGTTTACAAAAATTATGTAACGTATAAAAATTACTCGCGGGGCACACTAAAGCAGAACCAGGTCTTTCTTAACCAATATCGTTGATATCACTTGTCCTGTCCAGTAAATTTGATCAAGGACCAAGCGACCGACAGGTGCTTACTGACAGATAACGGTACAAGAAATTGCAGACAAAAGCTGAGAAATTTTGCATTGCTAATAATTGTTTTAATGCCTTTAGACGTCTTTAGCGCTGAGCTTCATCTTCCGATATTCCGCTTGCCTACTTGCAGATGAGATCTGTGTATCTGCTATGCAATATGCAGAGGGTGATATTAGTTATCAAATAAATTCTGTGCACCCAACGTAGATACAAAACTAAGCCCTTAACGAAATAAAATGAAAAGTTATAACTTTCTAATTTTCAATAAATAAATAATAATTGTGTGAGCACAGATTTTCATAAAGCCGAGAGACTGGGTTACCTATATCAAATGTATTTTGTTGATATCGTGTGCAAGACGAAACTTAAATATAAATTAAATAATGAGAAGTCTACGGAACCACAGATTTACGATAAAGTAACGTCATGCCGAATTAACCAGTTCGGTATTAGCACGGTCTTGTCCTTAACGATTAAAGCGCAATGCAATAATGCAATGTCATTTTGGTGATTTATGCAAGCGGAACTTTGTTTCCTTTCAAAAGCATTTACATCTGTTAAGCCCCCCCCCCCCCCCNNNCCCCCCCCCCCCGCAAAAAAAACCCGCAAAAAAAAGAAAAGAAAACGCCGGTCACACAGGAAAGTCCTTCTTGACATGGCCTGGGATCAAGTGAGTTAAAAGAGAAAAGCAAACAATTCTGTAAAAATAGCGATTTTCTGTGAACACGCATTTTGCTGTTCGTGCGTCCAGGGAGATCGCAGAGTCCATCTGACAGCAAAGAGGTTAACAATGTTTTACAAGGTAAAAATAACAAATCCCCGAAGTGCTTCAGACCTAGTAATGTAAATACTTATCAGTCTTCGTCGAACACTGAGCTCAATATCACCATCATATCTTCAAGGATTTTGTGTTGACTACAGCCAAACAAGATATGACGAACCCATGCACACACAACGATGTAAACTGACACCAAACCCCACCACGGTATCACGCACTCTCCTTTCTCTCTCTCACTGTGCGAGAGAAAGAAAGAGAGAGAGAGAGGGAGAAAAAGGAGAGTGTGTGATAATGTGTGAGGAGTTTGTGAGAGGGACATGATCGACCGACCAACCTACATTGTACACAGACGCACACTGACAGACATCTCTTCGGTCTTAAAATCTGTTAAGATGAAATATATGCAGTTCTATCATACATGCATTTTGTCATATATATATATACATGTGTTCGCAATACAATGCAGTCCTCTGTGAGTAGCTGTATAATTACCAGCCCTTTATTTTCCCTTGGCCACCGACACACCTTGGCAATAGACTAAAGGTTATTGTGATCACGTGACTTGCCATGGCATATTTAACTAATTAAGCTCAAGCTTCGTACATCTACCCCTAGAAAGCGCGTACACACATTTACTGCTTGTCCTTAAAAAGGAATTGTTCAGTTCACAAAATTCAGGTAATGTTTGTTAAAAAAAATCGTTGAGTTGAATGAATGGTCGTGTTTTAGCAAACTACTGTTTGGTCAAAGACAAGATTTTATTATATCCATACTCTTCTTTGTCGAATAGCCGTTCGACGCAGCTTGAAAACACATTTCTTTTCTTCTGTGCAAAATTACATTTTCGTGTGTTCTTCGCGACAATAAAGGAATAGAGTCCAGACCAATTCTTTCCTCACGCCATCTCTCGGTCAAACATCCAGTCCGCCATTTTGGGTTTTCTAGGTTTAAAAGTCATGAAAGTGGTCATCTTCAGCATCTTCTAAGTGATTTCTGAATAGTCCTACAACCTGTAACTCGCAAACCGACTTTGTACGACACTCATACATCAACCAA
Organism: Lanistes nyassanus; assembly: GCA_004794575.1. Classification (NCBI taxonomy): domain Eukaryota; kingdom Metazoa; phylum Mollusca; class Gastropoda; order Architaenioglossa; family Ampullariidae; genus Lanistes; species Lanistes nyassanus. The sequence continues at coordinate 237,869 of SMGT01016480.1, read as the reverse complement.
AACTTCCACCTGAAGGACATAAGAACTTCAATACAAATAAACACAATGTGGAGCTGATTGGGTGGTGATGAAAATTTGGACCATTTAACAATAATTTAAATAACTTAACCTAACATCATCATTCTCTTTTCACGTCGTTCTGGTCCCTCTGTTTCCATCAGAATAAACATCCCGCCGTTCTAAGATGCATGTCTTCACAAATTCTATGTTTCAACATGCTGTCATGTTTGTCTCAAGAACAAAATATCATTTCAACACATCAAGACTTTTGCTGCAACAAAAAATATTTCTCACGCAAAGTGTTACTAAACGCGTTTCAGCATGTTTGTGGCCACAGCAAATTTTTGACATTGATTAGCTTGTTGCTCTCAGCATCATCTCGTCCTCACACAAGGGGTTTATCTCAAAACAAAACCTCTCGGACACTTGGATACTTAAAGCTTGTGTCTCAAAAACGAAGCCTCGTCACTTGTCAACAGGTTTGTCCTAAAGACAAAAGAATTTCGCACAAAATTATAACACCGGATATATTGGAGGTTTTTCCTCTTCCTCATAGACGACAGAGAATAATGCTTAACAAGCTTCCTGTCAAAGCACCCGATCGTTTCTGTAGAAAAAATCATTTAAACGAGACTCTCGGAAGCCACTCTGTGAAACCTTCCTCATAGGTATGGATGCTTGCTAATGCTAGTTTCTTCCATTTCACTTTGATACTAGCAAACAGGAGTTTGACTTTCCGTCTGTTGCTGTGTCCTTAATACTCGATTGCTTCTTGAACTGTTCACATCTCTTTTCACTGATTGATTATCCAACTCTTACTGCAAGGAGCTCAGTCAAAGACATGAAACTAGATTCTCGTTACCATTACTATAAACACTAAATACTTGAGTACCTTTTCGCTTTTTTGGTGGAAGATTTTTGTATTAAAAAGACAAAATACCCATTATACACTATAAATACATATAACATGACAGCCTCATGTGGTCAACTGGGTTTTTGTTCTAAGAGTATATATCCATGTGGTATTGGGTAGAGTAGGTTTGACTAGATTTGAGGTTGTTCAGTTTTGATCAATATTCCACAACGGCTGCTACACTTGCTGGTCCAGCGAGGCTCTGCCACTTGGTCAACGCTTGAAGCTTTTCCCTGGGACAATCCCTCCTCGCCATTTAGCAGCCCACTGTGTCCGCTCAAGCACAGGAAGACTCGAGTTCAGGTTTGACCTAACTCAACCTTTGGAGACGTCCAGTTCTCTAATCTCCTTGTCCATCACTTTCTCCTCGGCGGCCAGAGCGTTGAAAGGGATGTTGTCGGTGTCGATGTCGTGCATACAGTCACAGTCGTATTGCATGTCCACCGACTCACCCTTCGCCTCCCCCCCGGTCAGCCCGAAGATGCGCTGGGCCCTCATCTTGATGCGCAGTAGCCAGTCGTCCGACTTGGTGTCGGAGCTGCTCTCAGACGACATGCGGGTCAAGTGGAGGTCACTATGGGCGTTGGTGTGCACGGGGCTGCCATTCCTGGGGAGAGTGGAGGAGGGATATCGGTCGGAGGGCTTGCGCACAGAGGACAGGGCGAAGGAGCGCGTGAGCGCCATGCTGTTTCTTCGCAAGTTTTTTTTCCGCATCCACATGCGACGTATTTCTGCGTGAACCTGTAACAGTGTACCACGTGACGGTTTTGGCTTCGTAAAACTTCCATGATGTTAAACAATCAATTCAGTCAGTGACAAAATTATTCACTGAGTAAATCGTCAACTGTATGCCCTACAGTCTGACCCAAGGAAAAGAGACCTACCTCCTCATTCAAGAAGCAGAAGAGAAGAGCGAGAATGAATCCCTGAAACAGTAACAAAAAGAATAGCTTATTGCTTCTAGCTCTTGGGTACTATCTTTCCCAGGCACTGCTAGGCACTACCACAAAGCGCTGTGTATCGGAGAGACCTCTAGAGACCACTACATAAGCTTGTGTATTTATTAAGCACACTGAAGGAAATCGCAGAAACACGCATTTGTATAATTATAGCTGTTCGCTTCACACCAGCTAAATTAAATGAACGTAACGTAGAAAAGAATGTCTAACTCGCCTGGAATGAGTTGTAGGCCATTTCAATGTAGAGGTGTTGTATGTCCACTTGAGAGGAAAAGCTAAAAGGGAAGACCACTGAAAACACAAGGTACATAACTCCAAACAAAGGCACAAGGACGAGGATGAATTTGGCCAGCCGTCTGAAACAAAAATGAAAAGAAACACGTGACTGCTGCTTGGAGTAAAACGTAAGGTGACAACAAAGTAACTTAACCACGCGAATCTATATTATAACAATGACACTTCTACGTTTCGGGGCATTACCCCTTCATCAGGACGACACAAACGAATAACATAAACGAATAACAACATTATGTATTTAACTTATAAGTCACCACGGCCGCGTGAGAGAAAATGTACGGGAGACAAATACGCATTGAACTTAATCGTTGTAGGCCGTCAATGGCGACAGTATCTGCAGTGAATCGAATGGGGTGTCCTATGGGGGGTTAGGGAGAGGAGGGGATAGCGGTAAAGGAGGGACAAGGAGCGTTGAATAGAACTGTGGAGGCGAGAGCAAAGACGAGAGGAGGCAAACATAACTCAGTGGTGAACGAGGGGAAAGTAGAATCACCGAAAAGCATGAGTCAAATGGGTAAAGACTGAAAGACAAATCGACAATCAGCTGTCTGGAACAAAACATTAATCTCGGCCTCATCAAACGCCTGCACTAAACGTACTTAATTTCCTTTTGTGAACTAAATCCAACCGTTCCGACAAACGTAAAGTGTTGTTTCAGTCTATGGTAAGATTCCGCTCTTGTGGGATATCGTCGTATGATAGATTCTGCCTAAAGGTGATTCGATGTCTTTTATTGAACCATCTTTCGTCTGCCTATATACCTCATGCCTTCATTTTTTACGTATGCCGAGGAATGCCAGATTTATCAGGCTTTTTTTTTCTGGTTCACCTCAGTGCTCAAATGCGAAAGTTCTTGTCCCATGGCATTTTGCGACTGAAGGATAACATTTTACGGACGCGTCCCGAGAGGTTGGAAGCGGTGTCGGGGTCCCCATCACTGGGCAGGAAATCAAAGGCTTTGTTCAGACACTCGGCAAAGTGGTAGAGGTGATACGTTTTAAAAGCCAGATAAACATAAATGCTGCTCCATCAACATTTTTTATTTTCTTTTTGATGCTTTCCCAAAGCACACCAACTCCTGCCAGAAGTATAAGGAGCTGTATGTCCTAAAGCAAGAATAATGGTCAGCCTTTCGTGAACCATTTTGCCCTTTATAAGAACTTAGTTAAAGAACGCACATTTGTTGCCTTCGTTTTCTTTTTCATTAGAGGGTTTTTTTGCATTTGTAGTTTATGTATATGCAAAGTTTGAAGGTCGGGACTGGAGACTGCGCAGCTCGTAGTGGTCTCTCGGATATTTTCGGTGGAAGCTCTCCAGTGTTGGAAAGACCCCGATAGGTGATCTCGGGGAAGCCCAGGGCTGCCAAGCTTCCACCTGCATGGGTTCTGGCTCAGTTTATAATTATTTTCTCTTTAGGTTATCACGGGTAAGGAAGATTGTTTCCCCTTCAGACAAAAATTAACCTTGCTGTACGTTTCCTCGCGGATGATTAATTTCTGCCTGGCTTCAGTTTGTGAATGAAGCGCTAATGATGGGGGAGTTAAAGAAGCCACGAAGACATCATGTCATTTCTGGATTATTTAATAATTATTCCATCTAGCCTTTGTGAACTAAAGCACACCCCTGGCGTGCTGGTCTCCCCCATAATGTAATGCTCGCGTCGTTCCTCTGTCGTAAACTTATAGTTGCTGTTAGAAACGCATTGTGCTATTTTTCTTCAGCTCTTTGAGACCCCCCCCCCCCGTCGTTCGTTTATGTGTGCTGTGTGTATATGCGTGCCGTTAAAAGTCGTTCTTTGGATCGTTTATAGCATCAGACATGACACACCCTTCTCGGCTCTGCGTGCCAGAAGCGAATGAAGAAACGGAGTCATTTTTTTCTGAATACCATCTTTTTCTAATCTTCGTGTGTCAGGAACTGCCACTCGTCCGATTTCAGCTCACCTGTATTGTTGTCTCCCCATGTGCCGATCAGTCGCTCGCACCCTGGAGATGAGTACCCGCAAGATGTTGAGGAAAAAGAAAAAGTTGATCTGTAAATCAAAAAAGGATGGATGAAGAAGCTTGCGTCTATGACAAGGAAACGCAGTTCACTATCTTACCTCGCACCTTCTTGCTGCAAAGACGATACGACGACAACAGAAACAGTAATTTCCTATGTTTCAGACATTTAAACTGTAGGTGGTGATAAGATTAAGTCACTTATCTTCCATAGGTTCCACGCCGTGAGCGACTGTTGGAATAAACAGAAAGGTCGTAAAAGGATATAAAAAGCCGCTCGTCTTTCTTCAGATAGGACGCTGTTACATTTGCAAACGGGAAATCCTACTGTTTAAATGGATCGTAAAGCACTATCAAGCCTGTTTACATCATTTGAACAGCGATATAGCGATCCCTGTTGTGAGAACAGTCAGAGGTCTGGAAGAATATTCTTTGAAACCCTGACATATACTGTTAGATGTCAAGACTAAAGCACAACCAGGAAGTTTGCTGAATCTTTATGAACCCGATTCTGTAATCCATGGTGAAACTTTTTTCTATGACATGAATCACATCTTTAGATTAAAAATAACACCAAGAAGAGAGGAAAAGGTGATATACACAATACCAAAAGACAGCCACTTGCCCAGACACAAAATCCCAAAGCCAAGATATAAAAAGCAAGCAGAACTGAAATGTAAAAGGCGACAAAAATTTACTTTAGCCTTTGATTTTATTAAAACTGCAGATTACTTTTTTCTCACCGCAAACGCCATCAAAGAAAAGGTAAGCAACAACCCTCTCCCCTCGAAAACAAATAAACAAGCAAACAAAACATTGTGGACACAGACTGCATAATTTCCCACGACGCTATTTAGATATATAATGCACACAGGAACCCTTTTCTCCATCTCTCTCTCTCTCTCTCCGTCTCCCTCTCTGTCCCTTTCTCCTTCTCTATCTCCCTCTCTCTCTCTTCGACCCCCCCCCATCTCTCTCTCCCTCTCTCTTTTTTATGTACTTGCAGACCTGCACGCGCTGTACATGTTACACAGTAACGCTAACTACTTACGACAACTGCTGCCAGCATTGGTCCGTTAATTATCCACATCAGTTCTGGCTTTACGGAGATGTTCCAGCAACTGTCCAAAAACAACAACAAAACTTTGAATATTCCTATTTCTGTACGATTACATGTAGTCTCGTGCTGATGTGCCTTAAGTCCCTACAGACTTTGTAAAATACGCCTCCCGCTATATAAATAACAATTTCTAATAGTCCAAAAACAAGAACTTTTAACAACATAAAATTAGTTATCAAAATAAACGTGTTTTTAAAGAAAAAGCTGAAAATCTGGAGCACTTCAAAGTTCTTTATATCGCACGTAACAGAACTGCTAAGCTTCATTTAATAACTGTTGTAAACAGGACACTAGGCAGACGAAATTAAAGAATGTGCAAGCTAGTGCATTCAGGTGTACGAGACAGTTACGGGGGTGGGGTGGGGTGGGGATGGGAGAAATTGAAATAGAGGTAAGAGACGAAGAGAAAGGAGGAGATAGAGGTAGGAGAAAGGGGAAGGGTTGGTTAGGTGTCTGGGGGTTAATGGTGTTCCAGCAGCTTAGGCCATAACGCGGCAGGGATGGGAGTGGGTGGCCCGCTACTGACCTATGCACTGAAACACCCCAAAATGGATATCTGCAGTAAGATGGCTGAAAGGCAATTAAATGTTCTGAGGATGGCAAATATTGTCCGCACAAC
>SMGT01016480.1:205648-231624 GCA_004794575.1 Lanistes nyassanus | reverse complement strand
AATCCAATATCCATCATCACATAACTCTTAATTTTCAGTTGTGTACGAAGTTTGCCGAGCTGAAAAGACAAGAGAAGTCTAAATGTCATAAATGTTTTGCATGAAAAGTGATTTTGAAACGATATTTCAACACTCTTAGTCAACCAGCATTAACCTTCCGTCAAAATAATCGTAAATTTTACCTGCAAAATGTTGTCCAAGATGCCAGCATCCATCATCACCGAAGACAAAGTAATCAACCGGAAATAAGCTGTGCTACTTCGTAGCGAGCCAAAGTCGGCACTTCGCGATAGGGTCATCGCACGCGCGCTGAGCGAGCTACGCATCCCTCTCTCTATATATCTCTGGAAAGTTCTAAGGGAGGGGCGAAAAGAGGAAATGGAAGGACAGACAGACAGACAGACAGACAGACAGACAGACAGACAGACAGACAGACAGACAGACAGACAGACACCGCTTTGCTTTTCAAAGTGTGAAACAGTACTGATACACCACCTCTCCGTACACCTACACTGTACAAGGTTTGAAAAGAGACGCAATAGAATGTGGTTAGGTAAATGAGAAGACTAACAGCTGCGTATAGTTTGCTCCTTTTCGATTAGTGCATTTTCCTCTGTCTCTCTGTCTGTCCGTCTGTCCGTCCGTCCGTCCGTCCGTCCGTTCAGCCGTACGTCTGTCCGTCCTCACATCTGGCCCACCAAGCCCCTAGCTCGCACAGGCCCCATCAGGCGGCAGCACTGACCCCAGCCCGCGATGATGTAAAGTTTGACGCCGCGGCGCTCTGTGGACAGCGTGCTGTAGATCAGCATGTGCAGGTACAGGCCTTCCATGAAGATCCACATCTGGCTGGCGCAGATTGAGTACAGGAAGAGCACCATCAGCGTCCGACATTCCCAGAACTGGAACACAGGACGGAATATGACGCCGTCTATTCCCTGTATCTTCATATTGCCGTTTTAAGGTTAAATATGAAACGTCAGGGTTATTTTCTTATTAAACAGACGTTTATTTCTGTCATATATGTTGGCCTGTGTCGTCTACTCGCTTCGTGTCAGCAGTGTTCTTATCTAGGGCGTGGTCGCAAATGGGAAGGTCTCCAGTGAAACCAAAAACATCGATATGCTCATGGATGAGATTAGACCTGTCATATGCTTCCCTATTCCGATCTTGCAGGTTTGTAATGTACTGAAGTCTCTCTGTTTCTCAGTTTTATGTTTTCAGTTTTCTGCGTCGTGTTTCAAAATAGTTCAAGCGAACGGATACATTGCCTTTTCGTTGGTTTTATATATATATATTTATCGCACTCATACATTTTAATATAAAATCTTTGCACCCGAAGTGAGTGGGCTTTTCCCATGTAATTATTTGCATAAAATATTTCTGGTACATGTCTTGAATACATAATCGACCTCAGGTTTCTATGACTCTTACAATGTTCATTGGTAGGTGTCGACGAAAAAGATAAATACTATAAAATTATTTGTGTCATATCTCTATGACAAAATTGTGACGATAATAGTATTCATCATTTTCCCTCTTCTGTTCTATTTCCCTTGCTGTTACGTCTTTTTTGCTTTGATATTTTTTCTTTCTTTCCTTTCTTTTATCTTTCTTCTTTCCTTCTTTCTTTCTGTCCTGTATCTCCTCGCTCACCACTTCATTTGGTGCGGTGAAATAATCTAATCTTAAGAGTTGCAGTTAAGTCTCGCAGTTTCTCAAGCACTTAACATGAAAGTCTTAAACTATTTCATTTCTCTGGTTTCACTGTACCGTTCCTTCTTCGTTGAACTCCAGCCGCCCATCCGCCATTCGACGAACGTTTTTCTCGAAACCAAGGTGCTGGACAAAAAGTGCTTCCTTCGTGAAGGACAAGGCGGCTCTCAGGATAAAGGCTAGAAACAGGTTGATGTGGAGGGTGTTGCTTTTTGACTTCAGACGTCTGCAAGCAGATTACAGGCCTGTTAATTAAATCCTCCCTCACGGCGTTCCTTCTACGATATATCTTGTCTTAAGTTTCAACATTTCTTTGAAAAATTCAGGTCTTTTCACATCCCAGGACAGCTCCTGTCATGTTCGGTCATGATACCTTGCCAACTGTTGCTACGGTTGACCGGTCACTTATAGAAACGCCAGGATCACATTCTTTCTTTTGGGTTCAAAAACCCGTATAACCTTTCACACGCCTCTTTTGTCCGGCTTTGTGGTGAGGAAATAGGACTGTCAGGCTGTCTGACAGGAAATAAGAGAGTGGGCCTCAGGACAGAAACGATTTATTTTCATGAGAGCTGCCGTTGATAAAATAGAATAAAAGCCTGAAATGAGTTTGGAAATCCACAAATGAAGCCGTAACACAGTTTCTAGCAACCAATTTTTTAAAAAGTACATTATTCCACAAAGCTTCCCTTAATGCAAATCCACGGCATTGCAATAATATTGCACCCTTGTTTCTTGCAGATATCTTTTATTGTACGGTGCCGTTTCCCAAACACGAGATTCAGTCAAGTTCTTCAATTTGCTGTGTGTTGGGATGAGAAAGTGAAAACCAGGGAGACGAATCTATGAAGCACAAGAAAATGGCTCCGTAAAAGAAAATGTCGACCCTGAAGAATTGACTTCAGGTATTTAAAAGAAATCAGTGTCTCTATGTTTCTGTGACTGCGCTGGATTTTGTTTAGTAATGTTTTCCTTGGGCTCCAGGAGGAAGAGAAGCAAGCACTGTTCCCTCAGATTTAACACTAAATTGATTCCAGAATTTCTATTAAACATTTTTGTTTCTTTCTATTTTCACAGTTCCGTTCTGCATGCTACATGTAAGCGAACTATTCGTAACAGTTTTGAGCTCAAACGCACCCACCCACCCACCCACCCATCCACAGACAGATGCAGAGCACACACTCGATCAAATGCGCACTTGCATGCACGTACACTCGCTCATACGCAAAATACTGCTTTTAGTCTAGTTCTTGCAGTGTTATGACCCAATGTATTATAATATCGATTATTTTGTCATCTTCTAAGAGACCGCCCTGTGTGTCGAGCCATACCTGCAGCAGCACATGATGAGGACAGCGATGATAAGTGAGCCCAGCGACACGCCGTAGCCCACCGTGTACATCAGTTTGAGAGAACCGACGTGACGCTAGAAAGAAAGTTTCTCATGTCAGGCACCAACTGGTTTGAATACAAACTTTTATGGATTATAGGGTCTAGCTTGGTCTTCAGTCTTTCAAAAGTTTGCAAATAAAAAAAAATTAAAAAATCAACGATATCTATTGTATGATCAAGACAAAAAACAAAACAACAAAAAAACCAACAAAAATTGGCATAAAGATATTCTGAAACGCTTAGTTATGGACAACCAGTGCACTTGGAGGTGTTAACAGAAGAGCATAGCTTGTTGATTTTCGCTGGTGTCATATGTCATGAAGTGTCACCTGTCATAAAGTGTTACACGTGTCATGGAGTGTCACGCCATGCAGTCCCGCATGTCATCACATGTAATAAAGTGTTACACGTGTAAAGAAAAACTCGTGGACATACCAAAAATTCTGAAAGGTCCTTGTAGACCGGAGTCCTTGTGCTTCCCATGCAGGCCGAGTAATTTGTCCAGGACGTTTTGGTGAGAGGATTGAAGAACCAAGTTCCGTTTTCAGTACAGTATCGGGTAGCATTTTCTGTAAGTACGAAAGGAACCGCGATTAAATATATTCAAAACAAAAGCACAATAGTTAGTGCTTTATGATCCACAGAGTTGGGCTACTTATAAAATGTTTGTCATCCATAAAGTACGAAATATTAAAGTATAGGTTTCTATAGTTTACCGACATGCAGTTTAGCCCATTGTGTGTGCGTGCGGGCGTGTTTGTGTGTGCACGTTCCCGTGCTCCACTATATGTATCGGTCCACTTTTAGGAAGAATACATTCCTACACATTTACACTTCCATCGTAATCCAATGTTTCAGAACAATAATATCTGTGTAATCGCAAAATTCTGACAAAAGTAATAAATCTAGCATAACATTTCGTGCGTCAGACATCTCTTCGTTCAACTCGTGTTTCCGCAAGCCTATATCCTACTCGCTGTCGTATTTTAAGTTGCAACTGTTGTAGTTGTTGTTGCGAGAACCGCGTAGAGAGACCAAGGAGAGCAGGAATTTACAAGAAAAAGGACAGACAGGTAACAAACTACGACTTAAAGTTAGAAGAGACTTGGCCGGTAAAAAAGAAGGCATGAGCGCTTTTGTCTATCTATCGTATCTATCGTATTCATGATGAAATATATGAACGCTGTAATTTGCAACGCAGCAGTGTATGGAAAGAAGACACTACAGGCCATCCTGTCTAACCTTGGAGGTTAGACAATGGAACCTGTCTAATTAACTGTCATTAATGGATTAATGGCAATCTCGTAACTTTCGGGCAATCAAAGACAGTGAAATATAGAAAACTTCGCTCCAACCATCCGCTGAAGAAACCTTCCTTGCTTGCATTTTTTTCTTTTGATGTTATCGTTCGATGGGAACCGAGAAAAGACTCGATTTTATTTTATGTTACGAAATGGCGCTGACTTGCTGGTTAAATTTCACTAGAATGTACAGCTGTCCTGTGAAGTGGACGAGAAAATCGATAATTAATATTGTCCGTCCCACTTTTCCCTTCCCCATTCAACTGATATTCTTAGCTTGCCGAGACATTTTGTTTAAAAAAGGTAAATAAATCATTATAACAGATCAGGTGAAGGCTGAAAAACGCAACAAAGCAATTTTTGCAAAGACCCCTTGACAGTAAACCACACCGGAGGTTTACAAAGTTCTAGGGAAGCGCTGTAATGAAACTGAAAGTGGCATAGAAGCCCATGCGATTATCAAGACCGGAAAACATTAGCCCAGCAAACATTTCACCACTGACGTCTAATTAGATGTGTGTGTGTTTGTATATACTCCATCGTACTGATGGTCACCATGGTCCTTTCTCAGTTAGCCCAGTGAATGGTGGCATAATTTTTGCGGCGACATGCGCTGTGTCGGTCCTCATTTTCATGTACAGCTCTGAGCAACTTAGCAGCTGTGGCCTCCACTTTGTGTAACTCAGCGTCACAGAAATGTACTTCAACTGTTTTTTTAAGCAAGGGGTAACTTTTTCATTGTTTTAGTTAGTCATTTCTATTTCACTACCCATGCACAGGAAAAACCGGTTTTTTAATTGGTCACTATACACTGGTGCAATGATGACTGGACTCGTTACCAACTAACAAGATCACGTGATAATTTATCACTCTGGTTCTTTTTAAAGTGTCCATTCACGTGACGAACACCTCCCACATATCCACATCAACAGTAAACCTATTCATTTGTGGTTTTAAAAGTTCCGAAATATTAATTTTGACTTTATTTAGTACTGATGTTAGGGCTGCCAAAGTATATGTGCGTGCGTGAGACGAGGGAGAAATATCCACAATAAGCCAGCTTTTTGTCTTGTTTTGTTGTTTTGAGAGGAAGTTTTTGGACAAGAGTTCATGATCTCACTCAAGCAGGGTAATTTAATGTCACACCTGTCTTGAAAGCTAACTTTGGAAACATTCTTACGGCGCGTGTCAAAGCCGTGGATGTAGTGTGGGCATCTCTGGCTCTGCACGCTCCCAGGTGGCGCTGGCGGCCAGCACAGGATGTTGTCCCACGCCACTGGACATTCCAGCCCTTCAGAACCTGAAATATATGTCCGGCTACTGAATTATAGACTTGTAAAATTATAGACTTGTTTGCTTTTCTCCTGCACGCACGCACACACACACACACACTTGTTTTTTTAAAAAGAATTTTTTGTCTCCGTTGATTTTGTTTCTGTTCATCGTCTTAATGACTTTTATTACATGTAATATTGTTGCAATATTGTATGCAAGCAATCAAGTCGCTAGTTATGTGATACTAAATGACTATAAATACACGAATATACAACTGCCCTGCCAGAAAGGCTTCAGCGAGTAGGAATAGGTTTTTCCAGACTGCATCATCTTTCAAAACCCGACGCATGTGCATGCGGCATGAAATGGATCTGTGAATCGAAGTGCGAGGGGAGGGAGGTGGAAGCGAAGCGTTCAAGATCATTGCCTCTGGGAGTCAGTTGCCGACCCAATCAAATGTCAAGGGCGATACCTGGCCAGCCTAATCAGCTTCCAGAGGGGAGGGATGGTGTGAGGCTTTCCTTTCTCCACGCGTCTGTTCTCTGTCTCTGTCTCTATCTATCTGTTTTCATCTATCTCTGTCCCAGCAGTGTAACAGCCCACGCAAATTAATCCATCCCTCGCTCGACGCAGTCCTCACTCCTCGCTATTCCTTCTTTCTTTCCCTTCATCCATTAAGCAGTTGTGTCATTCATTCGTGCTCATCAACCATCCCTCTATCCGTCTATCCATCATCATTTTATTGCTCTGTTTCCCACAAATCTAGTAACTTCAGGGGATCATTGGCATCAATGTGACAGGACTTTATTTCGTAGTTTCCCTTGTGTCCTTTTGCGTTTAGCCCAATGTTTTGGATTTCATTTGCTTTTTGTCCACACCCCTTTCGCTCACTGCTAATGAATTATTGCCATTACTCAATGCACGAAAATATGCGTTCTGTTTTCATGAATGCACACTTTTGTGAACCGTAAGAAACGTTTTTTTTGACATTTTAGCGACATTTGCCCCAGACAGCAAACTTTTTCAACATCTATCCTTCGCCTTCCTATTTCTTCTCTTGTTTTCCTTACTCATCTTTCTCTTTCCCCCTCTTCCTCCCTCCCCCCCTCTCTCTCTCGTGTCTTTCTCTGCGTATGTCCCGTCTATTTTGTCATCTTCCTTTTCTTCTATGTCTGTGCCTCTTGCCGTTTCTGTTCCACTGACTCGAACGAACGAACGAACGAACGAACGAACGAACGAACGAACGAACGAACGAACGAACGAACGAACGAACGAACGAACGAACGAACGAACGAACGAACGAACGAACGAACGAAATAAGGTGAGGTGTGTGATTATTACTGTAAATACAAATAGCATACTGTGAGCTATTTTTCTGAGATACGCACCCTTGAGCTACACCTGTTGAATAGCATCGAACATGCCAGGAAACTGCATAGCAACAGCAAGACACGTCTTCTTAGCGTACAGCTGAGATGGGGAGACACGACATGTTGTGCAAAGTAACACACAACAGAACGTTCTTTTACTTTTACTATACTGTTTATTTGAGTTGATTGAAGTGTGTGAGGCCTTTCTAAGTCTTCGTCGGCTTAATTATTCACGTCTCGTGTTGTAAGCAGTTTTCTGCTTAATGATGCCTTATCGTTCCAGAGGCAGTCTTAAGATTACGAATCAAAGAGTAAACTTTCCTGTCTATCTTAAAGGGCACAGATTTCAATCCATTAGTTGATTAATTCTGAGATAAATAATCTGGCCTAAGTGGGAATCCTTCCTGTGGGGCCGAAGGAAATTAAAGTATGCAATGCGAACGTCAGGGCAACGCAAACCTTTCAGGACAACGCACCCTGAGTATGTTACCTTAGTGGGATGCTCACTTTGATTTAAGAGAGAAAACAACCCCAAGTTATCAATCTACAAAGCAAAGTCATTAATAACTCTTTTACTTTTCAGTTCCTCAAATGTCTATCCGCATTTTAGTGGTTCTGAGCTCGATGACGGCAGTTAACGTGGAGGTCGCAGCTATGGGTAAGTTGGTGGCAGTCAGTGGGCAGTTCATGAGAATGTGATTGTTGATATTAAGGTCTTACAAGCTTTGGAACTTACCCAGGTGAAGAGTGGTGTTGTGGTAGTCAAGTAACCGGAAGTAGCAGGCTTCCCTTGCCTCGGCAAGCCTCCTGACCTGTTCACTGGCGTCCATGAGTTTGACCACCTGCAGTCAGAAGCTTGAATTAAACGTCTTGTAAATGTCTAAATATTAAACAAATCAAACAGCTGACCGCTGCTTGGAGTGTGAAATAAAGAAACTGGGCCAAGGAAAGTAATATTTAGCTTTGCAATATAATAAATATATTATAATTATGTAAAAATTAGCAATATTGAGCTTTGCTTTTTTTCACATTGTACTGCCATGTGGGGACTTGCCACATGGTGACTTCCTTTTGTAATCGAAAATGTCAATCGATATTATCAGCATTCTGCATTCAAATCGCAGCACAAATTCGCCGGTCACCAAATGCAGAACTTGGGTGGGGGTGTCTATAGTTGTTTGCAAAAGACTCTAGTTAGTCTGCAACACTGAGTTGGATTAAAGTTACATGAAACAGTATTAAAAAACTCATTCATTCTTGCAAGCATTTAATAAAACTTCTCCCAGATTCACAGAATTTCTCTCTAACGACACAGTAGCGAAACCTCTGTGACCGCGCAAAAGTGCAGCCCAGTTTTAATATTTTTGGTGGTATGTGGCTGGAATAGCTATTTTCGCCTGTTTTATATTGGCTGATATAACTAAACTGTGTGAAGCTAACTCTCTCTCAGACGCTATAAACGATGTTCCTACTCTGACGTCTTTTCCAGAAAGGCAGACAGTAATGAGACAGCATGTAACGACACAGGGGATTGGTTACGGCATTCTTGGCAGCGGTTGCAGCCACGACAAGCATAGCAGCTCGCATCGGTGGGTTACTATTGGATGCATTAACTATATGGAACCAAGTCTGGAATATAGGCGAAATACACACGCTTCTCCTCTATGTGTAAACGTACATGTTCGCACACGGTTTGAATAGGCGTGTCCCTAACTACACAGCTGACAATGAGAAGGGAGGTGGGGGGGGGGCGAAACATGACACCCCACCTCCCTCAAAAGGCTGCCCCCAAGAAATGTATGGTAATCAGGGCTTTAGTTTCCAGCAACCGAAAGTCACGGAATCACCTTTACTTACATTTTAAAAACAAATTGATGATATAGCAAAGAATAATTACAGCCATTTATAAAGAATGTCGTGTCCGTTCAAATTAATTTGGAAACCAGAGCACTTCTGTAAGGTGCAGAGCGATTAAATATTAACACACATTGTATGAATATGAACTGCGCGTTCCTACAATAAAAGTACATGTAGTTGCCCTTCACCGATTTCAACGAAAGTAACAAAGACTGTTCACGTGAGACACGCCAGAAATACAATTAAAAGTAAAGCTTGCTATTTATTTTATGCATCTCTGTCTCTAGTTATTCTGAAGGAGGCCATGTAAAACAAACAAGCAAAACGCACACAAACAGACAAACGGGAGGGAGAAAGGGGACGGGTATGCGTGCACAAACCTTACGGGATCAATGACATTCACTTTGGATTGCATTAAAAATAAATGAATGATTTCTTTTTAAGATGCGGTCAGCTAAAAATAGCCCGTTCTTCAAAGAAAAAAAAACAATTTCTCCAGGCACACACAAAGGTTTGGTAAAACGTATCCTTTCTGCAATCTATCTGTAAGGATCGTTCATATCAGATGGCCAGACAAATTCATCTCCCGAATGGAGTCATTTTTATAGCTTTCCCAACATCCGAGAGAAACTGTGAAAAAATAATAAATCGAATAGGCAAACAGCCAAGATCAGCGCACGCACGCACGCACGCACGCACGCACGCACGCACGCACGCACGCACGCACGCACGCACGCACGCACGCACGCACGCACGCACGCACGCACGCACGCACGCATATTATCTGTTCAATATCTGGACTGGGAAGAAAAGCAATATTTTAAGTTGTTCTTTTTGTCAACAAGTGAGCTTGCGTGTGCAATGTTCCTAAAGTCTTCCGGATACAATTCAGAGGAGGATCTTAGATTTAGTGGTGTGTCTGCCCACTTACGTGTAAGGTAGGAAAGCGGGCGAGACAAGAGGTACCGTGAGACGGCGGCAAACTGTCAGTTTTTCTTTCTCTGCCTCCTTTACCGATAAACAGCGTAAGCTTAATCAATCACTCAGCCGCTCTCCAACCCTCTGGCCCACTCGCTTGTTTTGTTTACTATAACCAACAGACGATGGGAAAACACAGGCCATGCAGAAGGCTAGAGACAAAGGGTCTGAAACTGAAGCTTGCTCAGAGGAATGAGAGCGTCCTTGGTTATTAGAGCCCATAGGATGACACCATTTTACTGCAGATTCCCTTGAAATGCCTCACGCTAACACTGAGGGACACATCTGCTGTCCCAAATATGTTGGGCTTAGGAGAATCACGTGAGCTCACTGTCAGTACATGCGGCGACCGAGCAGGTGAACGCGTTGTGTAGCCTGCTTTGCGAAAATACAGCACGAATAGATGTTAGTGATATTAGCGGCGTGTCCCGGCTACCTATAAATAAGTTCAGGCTTAATTCTGAATGTAACTCCCGTCTGGTCATTACGCCAGCATTGCCAGTGTAAACACCATTCGTCTTACTTGCTATTTTATCAGCCTTCTTTTTTCCAGATATTAAATTTATGTGCAGTGTCTTCTGCTGGGGTCCACATTTTTTCTCCTTCTTCCTCCACTATCTTGTCTTTCTTTTACTCTTGTTTTTTCTCTCAAAAACTTTATCTCATAAGGCGCTACCCTCTTAACGCTCTGGTTCACCATGTCGTGCACTTCAAGTGCTGTGTGATTACTTTCATTTAGTTCATTTAATTACCTTATTATGTGTTCGCATTACTTAAATGTAATCTATCGTGACTGTGTTTTTTCTGTGCCTAAACGTATACTGTCTTTTACCATACACAATCAGAGACTGTATTCTGTTTGAAGTTGGATAAATAAAAAAGCTATTTAGTTTGAATCTATTTCTACCCATTCAGTCTCACCTCTATACACTCTCTATACCCATGATCGCTATGCCCGTCCGTCTGACAGCAGCAACCAAAAGATATATAACTCAGTGCATCTGTGCCTCTATAATTTGCTTTAATCGCTCAGGATTGTAGTGTCGTAATAAATTGTGGATTCTTGTTCCCTCCCTTCCCAAATCCACCTCCTCTCACGTCTTCAATTTAAACAAAAAATAACATATCGTAAGAGCTGGCTGTAGAGTTGTATGTGTCTAACAGCAAAGCCTCAGTTCGCACACAACGAGATGAATATTTATCCTAATTACGTGGCTAAATTCGCCGAACTAGGAAAATATTCGTACGGTTTAAAAAGACTCTAAAAGGCTGTGAATTTTCCTGTGTACGCATGCCCATGCTCAGCGAACTAGGAGGCACACTGTCTGGTTGAGAAATGCTTTAAAGACCACAATCTTTCCTGATTTAAAACCAGAAATCTCCTGCGACTGGTCGATGGCTCATTATTACTAAGCCGTAACTTTCCGTGCACGCTTCTAGCCTGTTCCTTGTCTTATAAAATGAATATTTTTAACTTTCATCGTTTCCATAGTCTATCTTCATTTTTCGTATTGGCTCCGCCACTCAGGCCCGTCAATATCGATTCCGAAAGCGAGAAACGATTTTTAAATTCCGGCTTCGAGAACATTAGAATGCACAGTCAAGATTTAGAAAACAGTCCCTTGGTTATATCATAGAAGATTTGTTACAGGGATGAAAGATCATGGAATAACCCAGATAGATCAAGGGACAGGCAGACAAACCTTGATGTACTTGCAAGTCTTGGTCGTTAAAACGGCACGAGAGAACCCTCACAGAAATATGTGAGAACGTACTTCTTTAGTGCAGCCATTGCCTTCTGAAGCACGTGATAAAAAGTCTCAGCCGTTTTACGGGGAGGCTCGAGTGTAGTGGGCTACAAAACCAGCTCATACCTGATTGGGCGGCTTCGTTAGGACGCGTGTGCAAAACCAAACGTGCCCAAGTGACGATTTACGACATTTGGTTTTCTTCCTGTTTTGGGTTGATTTATGGCGGCTTTTTCAGAACAATGAGCTCTGTTCAAAACTATGGAAAGCCCAGCTAACTCTGTGCCGCGAATAAATTTACACAGATTAAGGAATAATGACAGCTGAAATACACCATACCAGTAAGAGCACAACTACATCACCATGTTTCACTCTTCATTCCAGAAGCGTCTTAACAGTATCTTAACAGTATCTTAACAGATACTACGGCCTACGCATGACGTCCTGTACCAACAGAACCAAGGAGACATTTGGTAAACCATCGATAAACCATCATGACAAAGTTTATAAACAAGGTCCCATAAACTTCTGCTGGTGAGAGCACATCAGGATGTAAAATGGTTGAGTTGATCTAGCTTTTTATATTATGCAGTTTACTATTTCCACTCGCAATAATCAAGTAGTAACTTCTATAGCGTCCAGAGAATTTTGCGTTATTGCCGTTGCATTGCAAAATTGCGTATTTCATTATCAAGCATCTTATTGAGTCCTTACCACATCTACAGGAAACAGCATCGTTTGTTCTCTTCGTTGACTACCATATATAAAAACGGAACGACATTCTGTAAAGTATTTCCTTTCCATTATTACATGTTTCAAGTGGTTCATATATTTTAAATTTCTTTTTCTTTAACCCTTAGGGGTATCAAAACGGTGACAATTAAACAACAATAGGGAAGCTGAATAATCATAACAAGGAATCTAGTCAAAAGAAAACAATTCTAAAGAATTATCTTGTCATCAGCCAAAAGAAACAGAGAAAAAATAAAACACAATTCAAAATAGAAATCTCTAATAGTTCACATATGTACACTTACATCAAGGCATACAAACCTAACAATGAGTGAAAGGTGTGTGGATTTAGAATGGAGTAAATAGTGTTAGAGCTAGTCTCGAAAGTTAGCAAGAACACTAGCTCAAAATGCATTATTGGTTGTTTAGAGGAAAACTGTAGTTCAATCCATTCTATGGCTACTGTCGGAAGACCGCGTGCGACCCCTGCAGCACCAGACCAGGGGCAGTTAATGAGTCGAACGACAGGGAACAGGACAAGGACGGGAAGATTTTAAATGGCACGTGATTTTATAAAGAATGTACTGGTGACTGGTAGGAAGCGGGATTGTCTGACTGTGCGACAACTGAGTGCGTAAACTCACCGGGGGAAAATGGGGGTGGGGGTGGGGGCTTGTATGTCCTGGGGGAAAAGAAAACAGAACATTTTTGCATTTCGTCCCGGAAGCTCTTACGTGTTATCTGCAATGCTCCACTCTGGGCAGCAAAAGCAAACAGCTTAAAAGAACAATCCGTTATCAGACTCACTCACCCACTCTAAAATGGAAAACAACTAGAATAAGAGGAAGGGACAAGCCAGAAAGAAGAAAGAAAAGGGAGAAAAAGAAAGAAAGAAGGCAAGAAAGATAGACAAAAAATGCACGTCCGCACTTCTGTGCCGCCCTTGCAGAAGAATGGATTGTGAAGGCATTCGAAAGACTGAGGTTGAGATTGCGGGACTTAATGCGAGATATAAATAATTACTGGTGGGTTGGATTGAAGCCAGCCAGTGCACACGAAGCTCACAATTTGACATTAACAACGCAGTCCTTAAAATCACTCTGAATGGGCAAGACAAGTGCAGCTGAAGAAAAAATATGCCTGTCTCTTCCAAATAAACCTTTATTTGATGATGCTAAATCGCTAAAGAAATACCGCGAAGTTCTCGCGAATGACACTTTTGTGTGACCTCAGCAGCCCTGTCTGCTGATTTCGTGTCTGTAAGTGCACTTTCTTTCCGCGAGTGACAGTACAAAGGGAATCAAAATCTAAAGGCACCAGTCAGGAAGACATTCCCATGAAAAAGGTAAGATTACAAAGCTTTTCCTAACCATTAGTACTACCTCTTGTCCCCGTAATAAGGGATATTCAGGACCATTTGTAGCAATAACTGACAGGATATATTCAAAAGTATAAATTTTTTATTAACGTACTCGCGGTCACAAAAAAATAGTTAAATTGATGTCTTTCTGTGCCTACATATAAACATGTGTTTATGTGTGAATGCACGCGCGTGTGTGGACGTGTGATGTGTGAATATATATATATGTGTGTTTATACATTTTTGATATATGTACTAATAAAAGTTTTCTTATATAGCGCAATTTCTCCGAAAAGCTCAACGCACTTTACACAAAAAACCACAATACTCACTCACTCACTCACTCACTCACTCACTCACTCACTCACTCACTCACTCACTCACTCACTCACTCACTCACTCACTCACTCACTCACTCACTCACTCACTCACTCACAGCATGGATCGGCGTTATCAACAAGCTCAGTGAAATCAGTGGAAGGCGAGATGAGAAAATGTGTACATAAGTATATATATATATAAACTTTTATTTGTATATATCAGTGAATATATATGCATTTACGTATCCCCACATAATTGTTTAGCGGAAAGAAGACCCCATGCATTATTGGCGAAGAATAGCAGTACAAACAGGCAGGCAATGTTTTTGGTCAACTCCTACACAGCCAAAGACTTGTGAACACACACAGACTATACCAATGAAAATAAATCCTTGGACTCCAAACAGCGACGCTGAACTGCTGAATTACAGCAGCTTTCGTCAGCAGCAGACGACTTTACGATGTATTTATGGAGCGGGGGAGTGGGGGGGGGGCTTTAGTACTTAGACCAC
This sequence comes from Lanistes nyassanus, assembly GCA_004794575.1. NCBI lineage: Eukaryota > Metazoa > Mollusca > Gastropoda > Architaenioglossa > Ampullariidae > Lanistes > Lanistes nyassanus. The sequence goes on along the minus strand of SMGT01016480.1, from coordinate 217,066 downwards.
AGGGAGTAGTCGGAGTTAACGACTTGGACGACATCAGGGTTAGACGAGTTGGGGGCTGGGCGCTGGCCCGTTGAAGTATCTCGGACTTAATGTCCTGGACAATGTCAACCTTCTCTCTCTCCAGGGACCGCCTCCGTGGTATAGTGGTTAAGGCGTCCGCTTCTGAGGCGGGAGGTCGGTGGTTCGCATCCCAGCCGAGTCATACCTAAAGATTTAGAAATTGGCAATCTAGTAGCTGCCCTGCCAGACGCCTGGCACTATAGGGAACAGTACTAGGACTGGTTGGTCCGGTGTCAGTATAATGTGACTGGGTGGGACTGAGGCTCGTGCTGCGACAGCAGTCCCACGTGTGGCAGCACGTAAACATTGTCCAAGGAACACCTGATATGCACATAGTTTGCGGGTGGACGTTAAGCAGCAAATACCTCCTCCCTCTCTCTCTCCAGGCATATAAAATGCTAGAGAACTGCTTTCCAATTAAAATCAAGTACGTTGCCCTGAAACTGTACGCTTATACAAAAGGCGAACATACGTATACCGTTCAGAAATTCTAAAACGTCTTTATTTACACGCGATAAACGCGTTTCTTCTTGGAATTGCGTAGTAGAGGTAGAGGTAGAGATAGAGATTTCTGCACTCCATCTTCCTTAAAACTGTATCTTTTACTGAACAACGCATTCTGAAGGACAGCTCTAGACACCCTGCCAATAGGTAGTTCCTCGTAAGATTTATAACATCTTCAGATGATATCCATGACTTGCCCTATCGTACGGCAGGGAGTCAGCTCTACATGCTTTGTCCCATCTCTCCTCACCATCTCTACACCTTGCAGACACTTTGCTGTTACAGTGCAGCAAGCGACCCCGTGCCAAGGGAAGGGCTTTCGTAAAGAACATTTGATGATTCCCTCTCCTTGTTTACCTGCGAAGTTTACTTGAATTATGCGTCATATACGGGAAAACAGACTCGAAGGAATATTTACGAGCAAAGTAGGAAAGGTTAAAACGGAAACAACAGGTCCGCAACAACTGTTGTGCAGATATCAAACCCCAAATTAAGATAAGCGAACAGACAGCAAGCCTCGAGACCCGAGCGTGCCATTCCTGTGCCAGGGGTACTTGGCGATCAGTCGCGGATTCAGAGAGTGCTAGCACGCTGCACAGGTATTTTCCAGGGGGGGGGGGGGTATCTCATATCTGTGCTTGCCAGACTGTTGTCTGATCAAAGCTAGCTGACGAGAATGCTTAAGGCCATTCTGACGTTGAAGAATTTTGAAAAGACTTACACTCTTACAATGTAACCACAGGCGTTCTAATGGAAGCAAACAATGCCTGCGATCTGTGAAGCCGAAGCAAAGAGAACAGGAGGACAACCAAAGAACAGAAGTTATGTTTAATTATCCCATTTAATAATCCCAGTTTGGTTATCATGTCCATCGCTGCAGTAAGTTCGGGGTGGTGATGAGAGAACTCGCATTTTCTGATTCTAAAATGAGCATGCGCTTCAGCCTGAAAGGGGCAGATACAAGTTTTCGTTACAAAAGCCAAGACATCAGCTGTGTATATCTTGGGGAGTGGAATAGCTGTGGGGACAGAGCTGCGGACTCGAGTGTTAAAGGTTGCTAATTCGAGTGTAGGTGCTGCCAAGAATTATATCCTGGAGTTAAACATCGTGCTCCCAATGTGCAAAATCAACGCGAGGTGGTAACGCAGTCCATCTAAAGCTACCTACCTACTTTACTTACATTTATATATGTATATCATAACATGTAAAGTATATAAATATGCGTGTGGGTGCATGGATGTAGATTGATGAATGTATATGTGCATGTACCCATGTCTGTGTATTTTTGTCTACATGTGGATGAAGATGTGGATACATTATTAATAAAGAACACAAAGACTTGTCACATCCTCTTCCGGAAATAAGATCCGAACCAAAGATGAACCTATTGTTCTTTGTTACACTGATATCTGGCCACCCTATGCTAAGGAACTTCCGGAACTAAAAAAAAAACTTCCCTCTTTTTCCAGAGAACTCATTGAGCAATCATCCGGTTCATTACCTTCCTAGAAACGGCTATCAAAAGGGCTTTGATGTAAGCTAGATAATAATTTTACATTGCAATAACTGACGGAGCTCTTGAAAGCAGACAGGAAACTTCAGAAGAAATTAACGCCGAGGGCAAATTCCTCTCGGCGCGAAATCGAACAGCTGATTTTTTTTTTTACAAGAGTTCAGGGACAGATCAACAAAATAGACATTTAAAGAGATCTTTAACCGCTTTAAATTGAATATAAGGTTTTATAAAAAAAAAAAAAATTTACAAAGCAAACAAACTAGCAAACAAACAAACAAGAAGGAAGGAACAAAGAATAAGAGACAGGCAGGCAGATTGTAAAATCAGATGGTGACAAAAATACCAAAAACCTCAACGAAGTCCGTTATCATCGTCGTCGTCCTTGTCTTCGTCTTTGTCATCGTCATCGTGGCGGTGTTAGTAGTGGTTAACTGTATAACGAAAAGCACCGACAGCGGTGTCACATCCTACTTCACTATCCCTGAATCATCGGACGATTTTTATTTCTCTGTATCTTACAAGTCGATCGTTTATTTGCTGTTCTTTTCGACACAAACCTGCCTTCCTTCCACCTTGTACTGTTGAACGTAAAAGTCTCGATGTGGCAAGCGAGCGATGTTCTGAATAAAGTCCCAAGCAATGTTGTCTGTCACCGTGGTGCGTGGATGAGAGCGCTCTGGTGTTTTCTCCTACCTTGGAAAAGGATGCGTTAGACTTGCGCCGCTCCACGTTTTTGTATTTTAAGTCGAAAGTTTCGTAATTTTTCCTTTGGCTACCTTGTCAGTAACGATGACTTTTATGACGATTTCACAAAAAGGCACGATTTTGATTGATTAGGCTTCTACTGTGGAACTAACTATTTTGTCACATTGACTGGAGTTATATATATATATATATTATTCTAACGTGTTCTTATATATTAATATATTATTATGCATTATACTATTTTATCATTGTGATTGAATCTTATCTAGCAGCGACTGTCAGAGTTGTTTTTGTTCTTTGCGTCTATATTATTTTGTTTAGGCTCCTTATCAGTAATTGTTTTGGCTGAAAATGTTTCCAGTTGATTTGTTCATGCTGTCTAGTAAGGCATGTATGTTATTTAGAGTATTATACTTTAATGTTGTTTTATGTATATTGTGTCTCGCAAAGAGCGCATCTTTCATAATACGTGTTTCTGTTCGTTACAAATATTTAAATCAAATTAAATGGGCTGTTCTGCTAGCCTCAGGGAGGTAACGCTGTCATCCAACCACCAGGTGGCGAAGCTGCTGAAGGCGTAGCGACTGGCAACTCGTGCTGTTAACACTGGTAACCAAGGAAAGTTCTTTCGGTATTTTGTTTCTTACGACCTCAAATCTTCGTAAAATGACAGTAAACTATGGAAGCTGGATCACAGATGCGTTAAAAGATGAAATTTTAACTCATGTTTAAACTGGCTGCTAAGGTTAAAAGAATTCAGAAGGTAGAAACCGACTTTGGACAAATTATATATACTTTGTGATTGTCTTTGCAGACATCCCATGTATTCCGCTCTCATTGTTTTGATTCGTGACAAGTCCTCACACGCTGTGAATTGCAACAAAGATGCTCTTCTTCTATCTATCCTTTTTTAACATGGTAATTATATCGTTTTTTCTTCAAAATTCTGTGGAGAGATTCAGATCTTCGGGCCCCGTTAATTTGCTCGAAATGCTTTTAAAAGGAAAAAAAGTTTTAAAAAATTGAAAGGCTACTAAAATGGTCGATAGCTAACACGAACCCACCCCCTCTCCATTCACCCGATCAGGCCCACCCACCCCCACCCACCCACTCACCTCCCTCCATACGCAAAAATGGAAAAGACGAAAAGTTTTTACAGAGAAAGATGGGATATTGGATGGTTCGCCCACCAGACGATGACAAGAAACAGTGAAAGATGGGATATTAGATGGTTCGCCCACCAGACAATAAAAAGAAACAGTGTTGGAAAATTTCTAAGGAAGAACAAATACAGGACCGAAAAGGAAACTAGGGAAAAACAAAGCTGATGAAAACCCGAACGATAATCGTGATAAGGACGGCATAACCGTCGACGCTAATTTTCAGTAAACACCAGGAGGTATTGTGTGCCGTCGCGCTCATTTGATTCAAGCGCCGTACTAAATGTGGAAGCATACGCATTCCAAAGGTGATTTATGAACAGCGCCGAGAAAGTTGGCAAGCAAAGGTAAGTGGTCTGGCACAAATTTGATTACGGATGCGCTGAACCTTGTCCTTTAACAAGTTCGAACGAGCAGCCAAAGTGCCTGTGACAACATTGTAAGGAAGCACTTTGTTGAAGAGAGACAGCGAGAAAGAAAGAAAATAAAGACAGATGGACAGGCAGACAGAAAGAAAAACAAGATAGAAAGAAGAACGAAAGGAAGAAAGAATAACTCAACGTGTTATTATCAATAGTTTGAACCATTCTTGAAAGTATCAACGGGAGAGTGATTTACAGACAAAAAACACATAAAAATGGAAAGAAGGGGGTTCATGGAGATGGGACGGGGGCAGAAGTGCAGAGAACGGATGGGGAGAAAGGAGACGTGACGGAACCCAAGGGAGAGCGAGAGACAAGATGCAGTGAAGTGGGAGGGAGGGAGGGAGAGAGGGGATGGAGGAAGCAGACCAGCAACGGGACGACCTCCATCCCCAAGGTTTTCTTTTGCTGTGGAATCAACGAACATCTGTGGCGCACTTTGATATATATATAGACATGTTAGGAGAGGAACTCTGGGAGCACGCACTTAGCTGTGTACTTCTGTGGTACCTGAATCTTGCACCTGGCCTGCCATCAACTGAACGCGCCCTGAGAGAAAGAGGGGAAAGTGGGTTAAGACTGTGGGAGAAGACATATAGATATAGAGAGTGTGGGCGGGGGTGCGCGAGAGAGAGGCTAAGGAAGGCAAGTGGAATAAATAAATTAGATAACGGACTTTTTGATGATGGCTGGCTGCTCCACCCATGCGCGATGGTAAAACGGAAGCGTTCGAAGGGAGATGTTTACCTTAAACCTGTTAAGTCTTGTCGGAATAGTAGTGCAAGACCTTAATGCAGGGAAAAGAAGAGGCCGAGAGAAGTTGCTAGAACCTTTAGACCCTTATTACAGGTAGTGTATTACAGGTAGTGTATTACAGGTAGTGTATTACAGGTAGTGTATTACAGGTAGTGTATTACAGGTAGTGTATTACAGGTAGTGTAGTTACGGCTCGGTAGGCAGAGAGAACCCTCCCCCCCCACAAATAACAGTAAGGCAGAGGACAGGCAGCACGTTCAAAATATGCATGTCGGTCTCTTGCACGCACTCAAGAGTGTAACCCTACGCCACCCCAGCCCATCCTATAAATGGAGGAAACAGTGATATATTATTTAAAATAGTTGAATGTACAAGTTTGTCCCCTGACCTGTTATAGACCTTAGGGGAGTAGGAATGTATGAGAACCCACTTTTCCGTGGACTGGCTTTGGGGGGGGGGTGCCCATCTCCTCTCCCTCGCTACCTCACCCTCCCTCACCCATGGGTCAGATTGTGGTGCGGAGCACGGAGATCGAACTAATGCCTTCGTGTTTGGAGCCCAGCACTCTAACCACCGGCCCTCTGCTTTCGCTTTAATAATTGCATAGCCACAAAATAATGTTACAAAATTCTCACATGGAGTAAGAGCACTATGCCACGACAGCTTGTTAAAAAGTAATTCAGTCTTGGAGGCTTCCGTCGACACATGCGCAGACGATGCGAGGCGCTCATTGTTTTCGGCGGGACGCCTTTGGTATTAACTGCTAACGTCAGTTGGTTGTTAAAACGTATTTCCCTGTGGCACAACTCTTCCGCGCACTTAGTCTAGTACCTCATTAGCCTGCACTGTGTCGCGTAATTTAAATTTAAGCGAGAGTTTATCCTTGCTCCAGACGCGCGCTGACATACTGAAGAGAAGCCTCACAGGCTGCTGTTTGTTCTTGCGCCTACCTGCTAAGCCATTAACCCTCCTTGAGAGTGTTTACGAAATAATGGTATGGGCAGCTACAACCTTACTCTTAATCTAAAATCCTCCCTGAACCCTTAAAAATAGATATGACAATATATAATAGAACTCACAATGCAGGTAGTAATTAAATGCCCACCCAAATGTTATAATTAATTAAGTAATCCGAAACGGGATGTAAACAATTTGATCTTTAACCAGTAGGCTGGGGCGGGCGGGGGGGGGAGCTTATATGAGCAGAGTAGGGATCAACATTAAAATAAAAAAAATAGTTTGAAAAATATGACTAACATTTTAATAAAGTCTGTTTTAAGTTATAAGGATATTATGATATAAAGAATTATATGCACTGCACAATGCAAGCGTTAGAGGATAGAAGAAAAAAAAATTAACGGAATATAAAAAAGGGAAAAGAATGAAAACTAACAAGGAAGAAAAAAGAATGATGCTTATTTATTTATTTATTTATTTATTTAGTAAGCATATGGCTGTCGTTTCTGTCTGTCTGGTCTGGTCTTCCACCTCCATGTCTATCTCTCTCCCTCCCCACCTCTCTCTCTCTCTCTCTCTCTCTCTCTCTCAGTCTTCCTCTCTTTCTATCGATCTAATATACTTTTCTTTTTTATACAACACAAAATCTCGAAATTCTCACTGGAAGACAGATTTCCCACGACATCGGCAGGGCTCGTTCCCACTTACTCTCAGCCACGGACAAACATCACCAAGACATCGCACACAGTTCAGCATTAGAAGCCTGCGAATGATTAGACTGAACGCACGCCACCAATCTCGTGCAATTCTGTCCAATCAGTTCGAAAATCAGCCGCCGCACTGATCACCGGTATGATGTTCTCATGCGCTACCCACGCAGATTTTACGCCAATAGTCACGTCAGCGGCCATGTCAAGGAAGTCGTGGGTCAGTACTCAATCCACTATGTAAGTTTGACTTCAAAAGAAGACGTGCATCATTACTCAAGTCACGAGGTAAGTCTGAGTTCCACAGAAAACGTAGAACGGAAGCTTGCATGATTTATTTCAATAGGCGTTCCAGCACCTAGTGTCGTCATACAGTGCCAGCCGGAACGGCAGGTGTGTCTCGTGCAAGTGGACAGCCTTTGCATTAGATCAGTTTCTCTGAACATAGAACGGTCTCTTACATGAGCATGGAGGCTATTTTATTTAAAAATACACCTGAAAGGTAAGTTCCCAAATACTCTTATTTGACAGAATCGTGTAATTATTCTTGTTTAGTCCTCATTCCAAACTACAGATGGGCAAAGTCCGACAAGAAGACAAAAATGTCTTTGAAATAAAGGATGCATCGTTGGGTTTAATACGAAAGTAGTTGATAGAAACAGTTTAAAGAAAAACGTTGATAAACTGTTCAGTGATGGAAAACGTTTGTTTCAGAAATGGCAGAATGAAGTGTAAAAAGCCGTTCAGTTAAGAAAATGAACTGGTCAGGTCAATGGCCAACAATTAGCGATAATGTAATTTAAATGGAATGGGCTAGATTTTACAAACTCAAACTCAGAAATGTTAATCTGCCTGGTTATGTCTGTCCGCTTGTCTGCCCCTCGTCTGTCAGTCCGTTTGTCTCCCCTTCTTCCTTCTTTCTTCCATTTTTTCCTCAGCGCTTTTAGAAGCACGTCACGCTGCCAAATCAACGTTAAAAACTGTGTAATGGGAGGCAACTATGGACTCTCGTAAAAGAAGTAAAGTTAGATTACTCTTTCTGATGGGTCCTCCCTGCCTCTCTCTTGTTCTGCTCTCGCCTTCTCGCGAGCTTGTTTTATCTTCTCTTCTTATTTCTTGAGAGCGTTGAAGGATATCGCTCACACAAACTTCCTTTTAGTTAGAAGGGATGACACCTTAACAGAACACGAGGGAGGGTGGATGGGGCGATGGAATGCACTTTGAGAGAAAAAACCCGCCATTTTCTTGGATTAATTTCTAGGCATCCAACACGCCTTCAGAACGCTGCTTCTTAGACACGCCGACAGGCCCCTTTCTCTCACTCATCGGGGTTTCTTCATCGCACAGAAAGTGGGGCCAGTTTCACGAGCTCTAAGACCAGGCCTTTCGACTGCGGTTTCTCGCGGCAGTCAAGCGCTCGTTTGCAAGCGAGTACTCTGTGCTGTCATCTGATACCCCTTTTGTCCGTACAGCTCACTTTTCCCCAGATCTTGTTCTCGAAAAGGTCTAAGAAACTGGTGGCCTGGTACACACTCAGGCACACCAGTGAGTTTCCTACAGCTGCAACTCAGCTTTCTAAGCAAGCGGCCAATTTCACGGCTTCTTCCTGATAAAGGGTATCAGGACACAGGCTAAAACTTTCTTTATAAGGCCATTAAGGTACGCTGCTTTCCTCAAGCAAAAACAACAGAGGAATGAAACAGAAGAAAATGTTACAAGCATTTATGGTCTCTGACAACTCGATTGCTATTAGCTGTTGCGACAGTCTGCAATCGCAACATATTTACAAACTAAAGCTGGACTCCGGATGATGATGATGATGATGATGACGACGAGGAAGACGATAATGATGTTTTTTTCATGTTCTTAATTAATGTTCGCGACATTTCCAGCATTTATGGGCCATCAGGTAAGCTAGTTCGTGTGTAATACAGGTGTGAGTGTTTAGCAGAGAGTTAAACTACGTGGACAAGAGAACGGAAAAATACAGTGTTAGTAAACCTGAGTTTACGTTTAAACTAGCAAAACATAGTTGCCCCTTTCTGAACACCAACACAAAACTCCACACACCCAACACCACTTTTGTCATCAAGCGCCACTTCACTTGCACTGACAGCAACATCATCTACGCCATCACATGCACCCTCTGTCCCACTTTATTCTACATCGGGGAGACAGAACGCACACTCAACACCCGCTTCACAGAACATCTAGCTGACACTAAACACCGCAGAAACACACCAGTTGCACATCACTTCGGCACACCCCCACACACAGCCAACAACATGAGGGTCTGTGGTATCTGGAGAATGAAGGGCGATTCCATTGACCGTAAGAATATGGAATCCTACTTCATTACCCATTTCGGTACCATGGCACCCACTGGTCTCAACCTAAAACACTGACCCTCCACCTTCCTCTTTACCCCTCCTCTCTCTCTCTCTCTTATTTCTTTTCTCTCACCCCTTCTCTCCCACACTGACACCCCCTTACCCACGCTTCTCTCTCCACCCCGCCCCCTCTCCACCCCTACCCTTCCCTACCCTTTCCTACCCACCTGGCGATTGGCTGCCCCTCTTTTTAACCCTTCTTACAGTCCCTTAGTCATTTTCCTGCTGTCCAGCCTATGCGCCACATCTACTGAAGCTAAGTCTTTTTCTTCTGTTTTCGTTGTTGTTTTTTCGTCGTTTTTGTGTCGTCCTGATGAAGGGGTAGTGCCCCGAAACATGTAGATTGTCTTTGTCTTTGTCATGTCTTAGCTTGGTCCAGTTCCCTTGTTTTAGATTTAAGATAGCAAAACATATTTTCCTCCTTTTGGAGCTAGGGTATTTTTTGTCGCGTGGGTAAGTGTGGGGTAAAGAGGCTAAATGAGAGGTACAAGGGAAGAGAGGGGAGGGAGGGAGAGGGAGGGGAGACAAGAGAGGGAAGATACAGACAGAGATAGGACAGCAGCGAGGTAGAGGGCAGGGGAATGGAGAGAGAGAGAGAGAGACGAAGCAGCAGAAGGTAGAAAAGAGAAAAACCCTCTCCAAATGAACCCAATTTGTCGGTTGCTGTGATGCTAAACCAAGAAATCTGGCCACAACAGCGATAAGACTAGCAAGTGCGATAGTAGCAAAGGCTGTCCCTTTTTGGCATAGACACTTTGTTAGATGACAGGTGTTCAGCGCTATCTGCAGTCGGCTCCTGTTATCGTATTTCACGACAGTCTTCCTTAGTTTTAAACGTCCTAAATGGGAACCGAACACACATCAAAACCGAAGCAGAACACACACCGACATACATATTTCTAACTGCAGAAACTCACGGCATGACACACAGGTTCACAGCTCTTAACTGAAAAAAACTATACAGACGAAACTAAGCATCAAAGATATAAAATAAATAATAAAAAGAAAGAAAATGGTCATGAAATAAAACTGGTGCATTTGCATAATGGTCACGTCGCGCCATCGATCGTAAAAGATCAACATTTTGTTGATGTCACGTTGCCCTCTGGGCGCGTCTTTCCTGCTTATTGCATGGGGACACTAGTGTTTATCAACACCCCCTGTTTTCTTTCTCTCCTTTCTATGTCTTTCGCCCTACTCCTTCGCGGTCTCTTTTATAATCATCTTTCTTTTTATCGCTGTTTCCTTTTCTTCCTTCCTTTCTGCTGCCATTTAGCTGTGCATCTAAGGCATAATTTGACAGACAAAATGTTCATCTGTTCAGCTGCGTCCTTCCCGTCTTCCGCTTATTGATGTGTTTCCTCATTGATTTTAGCGTTTCATTTTGTGACAATGAATGCGAGAGTGAAATAATTCTGAGGTGCTATTCTATTTATATGACTGTGGATATGTATAGATATGGAGATTCATACACACATATATCTATACGCACGCACGCACGCTCGGGCGCACGCACGCACGCTCGGACACACGCACGCGCGTTCGGACGCACGCACGAACGCACACGTGAACACAAATGCCTACACATGACAAACGCATGCAAATAGGACTACTACTGTGTACTTTCACTGTTATTGCAGCCTTGATGTTCCATCCCGTTGTTGCCTATAATGTATCTCCTGACTGGTTGAAAACAAGAAGCAGCAAACATGAAGGCGATCATCAAACGATAAAAGTCTGTTTGCCTACGGTAGATGTAATGCTTTCTGGATCTCCATCAGCCAGGGCATCGGATCTTTGTGGATCTCTAAAGCTAAGGCCTCGAGTGCTATCTGGGCACTGAGTGGCTGCCAGTTTCTTCACTACAACCTGCGCTCTAATCTGCTGTGAAGTCAAAGTCTCTGTTTTGCTTTGCAGCTTAAGCAGCAACTCAGATCTGCTTGGACTACTTCCTTTTAAGGGGTAATTTTCGGTTCCACTGCAAACGCTTGACAGGTGGCTCCCTACAGGTTAGTTAAAATAAATCTTTGAGATAATTGTAGTAAGCACCTATACGTTTTTGAGCCAAAAATATCTTATATCTAATCTCATAACATTTAACCTGCTTGCAGTAGGCACCGTAATTTTAGAAAATAATAAATGAAGTTGTCCAAGTATTGGAACATTAACCAGCAAAAAGCCTACAGGTGCTGTGCTTCTAGTGGCGGTAATTGGGAGTAATCTGTAAACGAATAGAAAAAA
>SMGT01016480.1:181562-204977 GCA_004794575.1 Lanistes nyassanus | reverse complement strand
ACTCACTCACTCACTCACTCACTCACTCACTCACTCACTCACTCACTCACTCACTCACTCACTCACTCAACCTCCTGTTGAACAGAAAGAACGAGTCACACAAGAAGACACAATTCTAGACAATCGCGAGTCTGGTGACAGGTGTTCCCTGACATCCCCCCCCCCTGCTCACGCAAACGCAGCTACTGTGAGCCCTTAGAGCATTGCGTCTCAGTTTTACACGGTCAGCCCATGACTTCTTCGCATTAACAATATTAACACCACCACCAACAAAACTAAACAATGGGAAGGTATGGTCATTGCAAAAGCATGTAGAACAGCTCCTTGAAGACGACAGTCAATTTTCTTGACTTCTTACATGAAGACTGGAGAAGTCCCTGGTTTGAGAAATCGAAGCTTACAGAACTGGGGTCCGACTGGTGCTACACGATGAAAAAAAGGTTGCTATCACGTACTGTAAAAAACCCCACCAGCTTACAAGGTTTATAAAGTTTAGGAGCAAAATGTGGTGCCACGCCATACGTGGGCTGTTAACACAGCATGCTTCGTTAGCTTCAGGAAGAAGTGCAAAGATGTCTACTTTCAGAAAACCAATTACTCAGAAATGCTGCCAAGTTAGAACTCGTTTGATTTTCGGTTAAAATAATGACACTAACCCTGTTACTGCAATGTTCGCGCACCGATGATCTTGAGAAGCAACAGTTATCCGCATAACTGGGTCTGTGGCTTCTAGCAGTCTAGGAGACTCGACAAAAATTTCCTTTCCCTTTCATCCAGAAAGGAAAAAATGAATCGAAAATGAACTGCGAAACGATGAGCGAAACATGGGGTCTGGGTGAGAGAAATATAGTGAAGAGGAGAGTAGTACACCACCCTCAGATAGAAATGGGCTAGAGGGGGTGGAAATACATGTACAGTTGTGCAAAGATCACATAAAGATAGTGTAATCAAACTGTGCGCATAAACATAAGTATACACAAAATGTAAAGCATCACACAAAGATGCATATAATAATTACTCACTAATTTCATATCTAATAAAACGCTTCATAAATCTGCGTTGAACGTTTTCTGGATAGATGGACGGGCGGAGAGAGGGAGGAGGGAAAGAGAGGATATAAAAAGGAAGGAGAAAAAAGATAGCAGGGAGAAGAAAAAAGTTTTCTTCAACAAGTTATGTACTGGGTTCGGGTGTCGCAGAAGGTCCAGAGCAGCCTATGCAATCATTGTATTCAGGCTATTGATATTGAAAACAGCCGTGCCTGCTTCTGAACTGTGTGCCTGCAGTTGTTGCTGCAGCTGACATTCAGTTAATCACGATCCAGTTTCGTAGACAATGACGTTTTGTTGACGTCATGTATACCTTTTATGTCTGTCCTCAACCCGCGGGCATTTTGGGGAACAGCATAATGCTCTACAAGCCTGCTGTGATTCATGACGTGAAACATGAACGAACGAAACGGGAGACCACCCTGTTCTCAAAGCCAAAACCAGTTACCTGATCAGTAGGCTTTCCTCTGATCACGTCGCGATTGCCTATTTAAAACACCGTGTCAGCGCTGATCGATCTCTCGGCTCTATCTCATCCGACGCAAGAGATCTATCAACTAGCAGCAGAAAATGCGGATGAATAAATTACGATCTGCCTACTGATTATAATTTTTTCTTTGGTATAGTGCCAGTTGGTAGTCACATTTATTGACCTTGATTGCCGGTCTCCCTATGTACTTGTTAGTGCAGTCTAGGATTGTTAGCACCCTGCTAAAAGATTTAACGATGTTTTCTTGCAATAACGCGTGCAAAACGTCTTCCCTGCAATGTGGCCTCGTTTCTGTGGTTGACAGAGGTAAATTCTTCGGCTACTAAAACATAAAACTGCAAGGTATAAGGTTAGGAACAGCCTCTTATGGTCCCGAGAAAACCTTGCAAAATCCCCCGTAGTCTTACAATACCAGCTATATTACTGCTGAGGAGTCATTAGGCAGACTTTAGAGAAATTTTTCAGTACGAAAACTCGCTACTGAGCACGGCTTTGTCGGCCATAACAAAAAACGCACTACTAATTGGGACACAATATGGCGGCCACATTTTATTGTTCAACAACACTGTGCGAGTAGGTTTCTATGGACATGGGTGGCCAGTACTAGCTGCGAGGTTAGGGTTAGTAAGGAATGCCAGAGAAAGCCGAGCCTGAAAAGGAAACAAATATAATGAAGGTATTTTTGTTAATAGTACACGCGTATTCTTGTAGACAAATTAAGCTGTTACTGTTTAACCGCATGCCAGCAACGAATGCTATATCATGACAGGGGGAGGGGAAAGGGTCTATTGGATGCTGCGTGGAGGGGAAGGGGGAGAAAACCGAAGGGCCCCAACACCCCTTTCCCACCCGCCCCCGGCTAGCCCTGCAATCAGATGCCACTTGCAAAGTACATGTGCTGGAAACGGGATCCGAAACCACCACCCTCTGATCGTTAGCAAGCATGCTTTTCCGCTATGTTTCGAGCCGGCTTCTGTAACTAAGATATGACTTGCCAAATACTGTGTTGTTTCAACTGTGTTCATGTACAAACCATCGATGGAACGTTTATAGTTATGAACATATAAAACATAACTCCGCTGCCAACCAACAAGACGTGTTCAACGCACATAATGAATTATAGCAGCTGGAAACAGGCAGGATGGAGAAGAAATATTCTGGAATATCTTACTGCAGTTACAGTTCTTGTAACCGATGTTTTCCTAAAACGCACACTTGCGCATTCACGTATGCACGCATGCACACACAGACGTACCAAACCATCTCACGCACGTTTACACACACACACACAGAAAACCGAGGACCTGCTAATGATACCAGCTTTTCTGGTCAGCTTTGTGTGACGGCTGGTGCAGCGCGGTTCGACGCCTCATTACTCGCGCGCGTTGGGAAGCAAATCTTTGTTTGTCCCATTTGCAGTACACAGACCCTGACCTGCACGCCATCCGTTTGCAGCCTAAGTGAAGTGGGTATCACAAAGCACGGAGAACTGTGCCGATGCTACAGCTTCACTAGAGTACACGCACTGCCTACAGGTTATTTTCGTTAAAAAAGCTTAATAACTTTCCAGTCAGCATGAAGACTACATCTCTGTCAGAAAAGATCCCCAGAAAACTAGAACTGAAACGTTTTGTAAGTGAAAGCTAGGCCTATGCTGTCTGTGCCGATGTTAATGACGGCACTATTTTTAAGATCCTTTCGTTTGGCAGATGCTGTGATAACTGGCGCTTGTGTTCTGTTCAATTTCACCGTAATTCTCAAAGCTTTTCACTGTATGTTACTTTTTAAACATATGCTCCTATGTGTCCCGCCCTCAAAGCTGACATGCCACAATAAAACAACATACTATTTTCTTAAAACAAAGAAATAAGCAGTTACAACGAAGAATAGTTAAAATAGTGGTAAGATGAACAATTAATGGCTATGCACAGATTGCGTCAGTTTTAGAGTTTCCGCGTGGAAAAAGTGGTTTTGGAGAAGAAAGAGATGCAGTGAGTGAAGTTCTAACAGCTGCTTGGAACAGCCCTGTGGTCACCACTGTCCGCACAATAGAAAAACTAATTTTTTTTACCGGGTTATTACATTTTTTTCCAGACAAGTAGATAATCGCAAAGAAATATTTATCTGGAGCCCTTTCGCGAATGTCAGCAAATCTTGAAAGCTCCCATTGATCAAGATTATTTGAAAAGCATATTAAACTTCTTTATTATACAAGGCCGCTAAAGTCCCAGTGATCAAGATTATCTGAAAATCAAATTACTGTACAAGGTCATTAATCTTTTCTTTTTTTGTGAAAAGCATCTTCTACATTTAAAAGGATAGCGGGTAAAGCTAAATAAAGACCTGAGTGAATGGAGTTTTTAAATGTAGCATTGGGGAGTGTATGTCACTAAAATCAAATAAAGAAGCATAAATAAGGAGGCAAGAAAGACTTTTAAGCCACCGAAGAGATCGCTCTTCCAGTGTCTGGTGTTCAGAACGACCGTCTTGAGGTCACGTGGAGTAAAGCAGCGGGGCGGGGGGGGGAGGGGGCAGAGAGGAGAGAGAGAGATGATGGTAGCTCCCAAATGTCCGCCAGCTGCCGTGCACGTGAGCACTAAAAATAAAATCTTGCCACATTTAGCAACGATGGGGTCTTGGCCTTGCAGACTATACTACACCAACAGTTTCGATCTGGCTTACACCGTCAGCTGAGCTGCACTTTGAGTTGAATGCAAACAAACTTGGACTCTTCAAACGGGACTAGCCCGGAAGAATGGGTGTGTGTGGGGTGGGTGGGGTGGGGTGGGGGGAGGGGTGTCTATTCTCGTGTAACTGAATCTCCACAATTACGCTCACCCGAGGCGCCACAAAAGGTTCTTGAATTTCTCGATGTCAAATGACTTCCATTTTAGCCTTGTTACAGAATAACTGGCTTATCACGGTTTCTGCATTGTGTCCTACATGGTGTTTTCTACATCAGGTCACATCATGTAGGACAAATCATGTAGGACACACTGTGCAGAACACACCATGTGAGACACATAATGTACGACACACAATGTAGGACACCCCGTGCAGAACATATCATGTAGAACACCATGTAGGGCACACCATGTAGGAAACATAATGTGCGATACAACATGTAGGACACAACGCGAAGAACATATGCAGAACACATGATGTGTCTCAACATGGTGTGTTTTACATGGCGTGTCCTAAATGGTGTAGTCCACATAATGTGCTCTAAATGGTGTTTTTTAAATGGCCCCCTACATAGTGTGTTCTCAATGGTGTTCCATACATGGTGTGCTCTACATGGTGTGTCCTACATGGTGTGCCCTACATGGTGTCCATTTTCTAAATGGCGTGGTGTTTTCTAAATAGCTTGAACATGGTGTGTCCTACATGGTGTGTCCTATATTATGTGTGCTACATGATGTGTCCTATATGGAGTGTCCTCATGGTGTGTCCTGCATGGTGTGTCCTCGTGTCCTACATGATGTGTCTTGTACTGTGTGTCCTTCATGGCGCGCCTACATGATGTGTCTTACATAATGTGTCTTGCATGGTGTGTCTTACATGATGTTTCCTACATGGTTTTTCCCACACGCGTGTCTCGCAAGCAGCAACGGGCAAGTTATTAAATTGAAGATATCGAAATAAATTAAATATACAGAAATAAACAAAGCTGAACGAAACGTTAGAGATAAGTTATTAATTAACAGTATGTAGTCTCGGCGGGCACTAATTCAGCAATTACAGTTTCTTAAAGCACAAGCTAGGAACATTAGACGAAGCGAGTCTCACGCTTGCATAGAAGTGATCTAATGGCAAATACAAAATAAAAAAGACGTAAAACCTTTCTCTTGAATAACAATACCTGAGCTAATGTCACAAGGTGGAAGTTTCTCTTCCACGATAGAACAGGGAGCGTCGGGGTACATACTATCGCACTAGAGACTTTGTCAATTTTCCTGCGCAGACACGATGTGATGCACCGGCCTTTCTTCATGCTTGCCAGCAGAGCTGTTCCCATGTGTTTCGACAGTATGTCACCTGTATCACTACAGATCATCAAGCGACACAGTTTATACCTCTGCTAGCTGCGTTGTGTTTAGCTGTAAGATTGACGTTGGATGCTGCAGATTGTCACGTATGAGTGAATCTCGATTAGTTTTGCCAGTGCATTATCCGCAGATTCCCCCCACCCCCAACCAACTGCACTGGTGTAAGTGCCAAATGGCGACTAGACCTCTTGGATTAAATAGTGAGCTTCTGGCGCTACTGGTTCCCAAGCTCTGGCGCTCTCGGTCCTTCTCAAAGGCAGCAGCCGTGTACAGGGAACCAGCACGTTTTACCATGAACTCGTCAATAAAATATGTCATGGTGCAGATGCCTTGGCACAGAGAGAGAGAGAGAGAGAGAAGTCGATCGAAAGACCTGTACATTAACGGAGACAGCAACTGAAACACATACATACGTCGTCACAATAATACTTGTTCAAGACTTAGATTTCCCTGAAGGTGTTTCTGCCCCGTACATCTGTGTTCTACGCAATGTCAACACCATAGTTACTCGCGCACCTGCATTCTCAGACTAGCAGTTCTGTTCAGGAAGCAGTCATCGAGTGCAAACACATGCATGAGATAAAAAAATAAATAAATGCACGCCCACTTGTCTATTCATGCAGCCATCTTACCTCTGGGTGCAGTTTATCCAGTGACGAAACTAAGAATTCCTGGAAAGTGTTCTCACCCTCATCTCTTAGAATTAGCCGATCCTTAAAATTCATGATGTTTGTTTGTTGTTTTCTACTTTTTTTGGAAGCTCGGATTTTGCGTTGGCCTACTTTCTCAAGGCACTGGACAGGTTTTACAGAAGCTATAAATAAGCTTTATGCAAAACAGTCAGACAGCTAGGCAATCCAACCACAGACTTGTCATTGAAGAAATCCTTACAGTTTTTTTAAAATCTAGGTACTAGCACAAACGGTTCTTCTTTGAAGATCACCTCCACTTGTTTGTTGACGGTAAAAAGCAGCTTTACAATAAACCCATTCGTTTACCAGTTTCGTCAAAAATACCACCAGCTGTAGTAGTTATTTAAACCTAGAGTGGTCTCTCGTCTTACACACGCGGCTCTTCTCCTCATAATTGTAGTCAAAATAATCACTTGATCCCGGCTCGTGTTAGAATTTCTACACATCTGTACCCCACAGGCCGGTCTCAAGTAACCATGATTCACAGAAACACGTGTGCAGTCTGTCTATAATTTTCCCCCTCTCTTATTTCTTTGCTCTCCTTCTCTCTCTCTCCTCTTGCGTGCTATCGCTACATCAGACGTTTAACGTTCGCGAAGCCAGCTTTTCTGACAACGAGAAGAGGCGACGTTAGGAGTATGGGGTCCTAGGGCCGACCGTGACCCCGCGGGGCCAGAGCATCCGCTTCTCGACTGGTATGATACCGCGAACACTGATTATGTCTAGACTAGATCAAGTTTCACGACTTGGCGCACCAACTGTTTTCATTATTCATAAAAGTTTTTCCTGTTTGTGGACAACGAATTTTTGAAATCGAAATAATAACCAGATTATCGGAGAATACAGCTTGACAAACTCGGAAGGACGACCTTAGGTCTGAAGCGCGGGGCCCCGTCCTGACAACGAGAGCACGCACCCAGGCAGCGTATCCCAGCACGGGCAACACAACGTGTCTCTTAACTGGGTCATTGTGATTATGTACTTTACTAACCCGACTGCAGTCTGTGAGAGTTCCTTCGTGTAAACTTTTCTCCATCAGCTGTCACTTGGCTGTCTTTTCACAAAAGCCATTACACGACCACACAGCCTTTTCGTCGATGCAGATACTCAGACCATATCTTTCTTTTTCACAAGAATCTGTTTTCGTGGAAGAATAGAACAGGAAAAGGAATGAACTGGAGGGATTTTTCATTTTTTGACACAGCTACAGGGCAGTTATTAAGTGTCGCTCCACAAAAGCTAAAACTTATCTTTGCGGTGACCGCAGTATGGTTCCAGCTGGTTTGGCAAAGCTAATCTATTGCACAGTAAAAACGATGCGATGTATCTGGACATCCTTAGACCAATATCATATACAGAACAACGAGCTATGGACAATAAAGAAACATGAAAGGAATAAGAATAGGTTTTACGCAAGAGAGTAGTGCGAGGTTCGCTGCACCACGTGTTTGCCAGATACGTTAGTACACTGCTTGTTTATTGCTTCATGTTCCGCCGCAAACCAGGTGCATATCAGGAGCTACGTCAGTAGGGAAGGAATCACGCTTGTACAAGTGAACACGAAAGCCAGAACCTCGAGCAGTCGGGGCTTTTGATCGAAATCACTGTAGCCAGCGAAGTTATTTCTTATTTTTCCATTTTCTTTCTTTCTTTCTCTTTTTCTTTTTAGCTGCCTACAACTAGGCCCCCTACATGTAGATGCAGTGTTAGTTACACGTGGCCATGGTAGCAAACAAGTTGCACAAAAGAAACAATTAACAAGCTCAGCCCCTCCACCAAGGGCGCAGCTTTGTGCGAAGCAGCTGAACAATGACGTCATATTTGCACGTTCTTACAGAGGAACATTCACGCGCAGCCGTCAGCTCAGCTGAAGGGACGTCAGACACGGAAGGGGGAATTTTGTGCACTTCCGCTCCCGTGCGTGACGGATGCATTGCCGACCTCTGGAGGTCTGCAATATCTGCATTCGTCTCGTTGGTGCTGGCTCGCTGGGCTCAGGTCTGCTTGCTATTCAGAGGTCCCACCCTCTGTACACCAACTCACACGGAAGGGAGAATTTCTCCAGAGAGACTTTGGGCAAAATGTTAAATGTTTCAATCTTATTTGCATTGAACGAAAAGAGGTGCTCTATTACTTCTCAAGAGAGAGAGAGAGAGAGGACAAACAGACTGACAGACAGACAGAGACAGAAATTCTGTGATTTTAGCTGTGTATTAGCTTTTATCACTGTATTCAACATTTTTGACTTCGCTCCCGTCTCTCTAGTTTTGGCGTTTGACAGGACCCTGGTTTAAATTGAGAACTGATTAGAATAGGCATCCAGTCCTAAGATTTCTGTCACCGTGTTTGCGAGACGCGAGATGTTGTTATGGACGGAATAACGATCTGACAACACATTTTTTAGCAATAATTTTCTGTCGGTAATATTCCATCCCACCTTTCTCTCTTCCTCTGTCTCTCGTTCGCTCTCTGTGACGCTTTTTTTTCGTTCCCCAATCACTTTCACGGAGAGCGTGTGAGTGAGTCAGTGCGTGAAAAATAGACGAAAGAGAGAAAAAAGACGGGGAAGAAGCGAAGAGAGACAGAGAGAAGAAGAAGTCAGCCTCTGTCGGCCTAATTGAACTCGTCAGTGGCGAAGGATAAACTATAATTTGTACAGCAGCCGTATTCATGTCCAGTGTTTTTTCCGCTCTAGTGGTGACCAACATGTTGAGCAGTACTTCTTTGTTTTTGTTCGCCTGAGCACACTTAACCATTTGTTTTCTCCTGCCATTTTTGTTTACTTCCTCGTTTCGGCACTTATTTTTCCGCTTTTTATTTTGTTTTTGATGGACAGCTATCGTTGCTGTCGCCAGAACTGAGGTCATGCAAAGTCACTCACGCTGGCATCACACAAGAGTTCCTTAACCTCTTAAAACACAAGTGGCAGTTAGTTTGCAAGCAAAAGCAATGTCGTGTAGAAAATATACGTGATAAGAAAAGAAATTATACCTCCACAGGGAGTCCATATGTTTGTTCTGAAACATCAGAACGGGGTTGCATGGGCTCCTGTGTCTTTTTTCAACACATAAAACTACACCTAAAATACACATGGTAAACGATTTCACGTTGTTACGGCCGGTGTTGCAGCGGAGACAATCTACCACCATGTACGCAACAGACCTCAACAATGGGTTGCAATAAAGATAGTATTGTCTACATGCCTACATCCTTAAACCTCGTTCAGGTTCTGAAAATTGCGGTTTTCATGTAAAAGAGATATAAACCCAAAGTCTAATTCCCTGCCAGAGCTTTGTCGCCATGTTTCGGGGAAAAACCCGTTATAGCCAGTAATCAGGGAGCGACGCGGCTGTAGTCATTTGTCGGCTAAACAGTTTCTAGTGTCCGGCAAAGTACAGCCTCCGCAGAGAGCGTCGGCTCTGTTTGAGTGGTCCCCCTTGAGCACTGGGGCAGAGTACTGATATTGCGCTTTGTCCTTCGAGTAGCTGTCATGTCTAACGCTGGGCTCACACAGCTAGACTACTTCTAGGGAAAATTAGTGTAAAGAATCAGTCAAGCCGTTTTCAACACAAGGTTTTATTTCACCAAGTATTCCGCGCACTCAGAAATGTCTTTTCTGTCTTCGCCAAAGCAGCCGGTCCATGTGGCAGACATTGAAATTAAACATTCCCATTAGTTGTTTACCATTTTCTCCCATCTGACTTCGTCAAATCCCGTGGTACCAGTGTGATGAAATGTATCACTGCTATAGGTCAAAAAGTTATCCTTGATGCAGGGTTTACCAAAAAGTTCGTCCATTTTGCTTCCATCGAGCGTGTGGTAAAGAGCTCGAGGTACAAAACACAACAACAAAACCTGTACGGCATCTCAAATAATGTATGATCATAAGATTTGCTTCTGGGGATACTTTCTTTACATATGTTCAAAACAAAACTGATTTTATTGGGTGAGATGTTCAGCTTTATTTGTATCAGTGAAATGCACGAGAGAAGGCTGCTTGATATTTTTTTATTCAACTTATTTCCACGACTTTATTAAAAGAAAAAAGTATTAATAATGTGCTGCAACTGCGTTCTTTTCTGACGATCTTACTACCTTTATGGGGGGTGGTGCGCCTTCATCAGACAGTGACCTTGACACTTATCTTCTCCCCATGATGGCCTTGGCAGACAGATAATAATCATGG
The DNA here is from genome assembly GCA_004794575.1 of Lanistes nyassanus. NCBI lineage: Eukaryota > Metazoa > Mollusca > Gastropoda > Architaenioglossa > Ampullariidae > Lanistes > Lanistes nyassanus. Next base: position 194,511 of record SMGT01016480.1, on the reverse strand, counting down.
TCTTTTATCTACTCACGCTAGGTATCCGTTGCAAAAGAATGCGAATGGCAAAAGTTTGCAACATAACATAATAAGTGAAATTAGGAGCGATAAGAGAAACGAATAGAAAGAAAGAAAGAAGGAAGAAAAGAAAGATAATCATAACGAAAGATACGATCATAGGCAGTTGCAACATGATTATATTTTTAACACTAACGCTCCTCGTTGGCTACAGTGAACAAATTTTATTACCTTTATTCGAAAACTGCGAGGATGCTTTAAAGTGGATGACATGCACATGTATTTATTGCTGAGTGGCAAGTGAGTTATCTGGTGATGATTTTTTCCCCTTTTGCACCACAGCCGTGTTTGCGATTACCATGACTCGGCAAAAAGCGATATGCTTATAAAATCGCTGACAGTTTACACTTGGGAGATATTTTCCATCCCTAGCTTTTTCCCTTATCACTTCAATGTTTACTGATTAAAATGCCTGTTACAGCAGCGGTATTTGGGTTCATCGGCCTGACTGTAAGCAGAGATTTTGGTGTGACAAGGGGAGCGAGGATGGAAGGGGGCGGGAAAGGTAAAGGGAGAGCACTCTGGGGCTTGTGGTCTTGGCATCATGTTTTCGAGCGGAGTTAAGGCTGGCGATGACGTTTTAAACCAACCTCTTTCTCCGACTGACCCCATTAAAGCCATGAAAATACGCAGATATAAATTTGTCGCCATGAAGCTCACGTGTCATGATATGTCAAGTTCCTTGAGATATGTTTATGTTCAAGAATGAGTGACGTTACTCTACCAAACCAGTATTCCCTACAGGTAAATTCAAAAGTGCATAGCGGTGTATGGGTTTCTGTATGCCTTACTGCAGTCGCTAAGCCTTTGGTAAATTTCCTATGCTCTGCGGATTCTAATGATCCAGTGTAAGAGGCTCGTGCAAGCAAGCTCTCGCACGTTTAACAGTACATTGTACAGACGCATGTCACATGCAAATTTATCACAAGCATGTACAACAGCGCACCGTACGCGATGAAACAGAGCAGATTTGCACGGCTGGAGGAAAGAAAGGCTTACCTGAGTCAGGGTATGCTGAGAAATCACTTGGAACCTGCTGGCAAGCTGGGATACAGTTTTCAAGCCTTAACAGCGAAAACTTTAAAACGTTTTCCTCGGCAGGGAGGGGAAAAAAGCAACATAGACGTCCGTTTCTAAGGAAACGAGAACCTTTTTTTTTTTTACACAGAACCCGGAGCAGTATGACCAACACCTGTGAGCATAGGGGAATCAAGATACGCTCCTCCTGCAGTTAAGAGCCAAGGGTTTCAAAGAAGTGCTCGAAGGTCTTGAATCGTATCCATTTGGTGTGGCGGAGCTTTGAGAACACCTCATGCTTTCCCCCACACCCAGCCGGTTGGCTCTCGGACCGTTACATGAAAGCACACAGGCTGGACGCCAGCGAAATCCAGTATCGGCCCCTGAACGAATGCACGCAGCTGCCGACGCACGCACGCACGCATGCTAATCGCATTCCCAATCGGGCGCTCAGCCAGTCGCACGCACAGGCGGACTGTTACATCTCGCGGGGTTAGTGAATTGGCTGACAGGAAGCGTAACGTTAGCGACAACGACTGTCTTGATAAATGACGACGAAGAATCACGTTACGGGAAAAGCTGCTTTGTGATTTTGTCTGTTATTGCTTTCTGATTTGTGGTGTTATTCTGTGATTTAATATATTACTGCTTTATGTTGTAGGCTGTTGCTTTGTGATGTAGTATATTACTGCTTTGTGATGCGTGTCTTTGCTTTGTAATGTGATATGTTGCCGCTTTGTGATGTATGTTGCTGCTAGTGATGTGTGTTGCTGCTAGTGCTGTGTGTTGCTGCGTTGTGTTGTGTGTTGCTGCGTTGTGGTGTGTGTTGCTGCTAGTGATTGTTATTGCTTTGTGATGTGTGTTGCTGGTTTGTCGCGTTTTATTTTGCTGCTTGTGATCTGTGTTGCTGCTTTTGATGTCTTGTGTCGCTGTGTTCTAATATATGTTACTGCTTTGTAATGTTTTATGTTGCTGCATTGTGACGTTGTATGTTACTGCATTGCGATTTTGTAGGTTTTTGGGTTGTGATGTTGGGCTTTGCCCCAAGTCGCCGTGACGTAACCATTCTCACCTTCACTGCTATGTTATATGAGTGGGTGTGTTTGCGCGGTCATGCATGTGGGCGCGTATAGGCGTTTGTGAGAGAGCTCTCGAGCCCTCTCTTCTCTGCACAAAATACAATAAAAGTACTAGTCTGTCGCTGAGCCAGCCGAAGTAACTCGCAGTTATCTGATACTATTTGATATTACTTCTGTTCTGTCCGTCTGACTGTCTGTAACGGTTCTTTGATTTCTCTCTTTGTAATCAGTGTGGATGCGTGGACTAACGACTTCTTCAATACTGCCTTATCCACCCCACCCTCTCTCCCTCTTTCCGTCCCTTCCTCTATCCCTCCCTCACCCCTCCCTCACCCACCCAGTATTAAAAACATATAATTTGTTAGAAGTGTAAATGTTACAGCTAAAGGTATTTTCCCAGCAAAGCATTAATTATATAGGAGCGGCGAACTAGTTTGCACGTTCGTCCAGTTAAGGAAGGCCTTAGCCATTTTTACACGGTGACTAAACGGCAGACTTATGTGAATCAACGATTTTCACTCTTGGTTATAAAGCAAATGTGACTGTATACTCTTTGTACTTTCTTGTTATTCCAGCGTCACTCACATTCACACCAGTGAAGATTGTCAAGTTGCAAACATTCACACTTCAGTGAACATTGTAACGCCACATTCACACTTCAGTGAAGATTTTCTTTTTTTTTTCATTACGAGACAGAAGAATGCTTTTGTTGCAAGGCAGGAACGCAACTTGTACCCTTTGTTTTGGGCACAAACTTCTTTTCGCGCAGGAACGTTGGTTTTGTGTGAGGAATATTTCTCTTCGTGGGGAATATCTCTCTCGGGTGTGTGGAAAGTCTCAGTGTGTGGCCAAATTTAAATAATCTGGTCCATGATCGTGATTCTTGTGATCTTTGTTAACAAGGACTTTTTCCACTCGCGTAGTGCTGGAAGTAGTGGAAGACATTTCCTTTCCTTTCCCACCTCACACCGATAAAGCGGTACGCCATTGCCCTCGCTAATTGAACGGGCTGGCTGTAGTGAATTTCCACAGGACCAGCACTCTAACACTTATGCTTACTTTTTTTCTTTTGGGCTGTAAACACGCGAGACTGGCATTTATCTGTGGCGTGATCTGCACTGGGTGAGAGAGGGCTCTGAGAGACTTTTTTAGTTCATAAACTTTTTTACAATCGACGCGCTTTCCACACAACCGCCCGCTCCCTCCAAAACTCCCACCCATACAATTCTCATATCGCGCGCACAAGAAAAGAATAGGCAGATACAAGTTTCCACAGACTGTTTAAGTTACAACCTAAGGTCATATGTCTCGAGTTTAAGACTTGCTGTTGCCCTTGATACGGAAGATTTTTTGTCTGTTTTCACCGTTTTGAAAGCATAACCTCACATAGCAGACTAATTTTCAAATATCATTTCAGAAGCACGTTCTAACAATTAAAAGCCACATACCCATTTTGCATTGACCAAAACAAAAACTGCACTGTTCATAAAAGTAATTTGAAAGGCAACTTTGTCTTGAGACCTAATAATCCTCTTAACGAATGCACACTAAATTCGGTCAATGGTGCCAGTGTCGACAGACCAGCAATGGCAAGAACATACAGTGGGGCAGGCTGGGTCAGCATGAACTGACAGTTTTCAGGAAGCTGGCAGTTTTAGATGAGAGGAAGAGATCACCATTAAAACATTCACAGAAAAAAATCTAGGCTGTTTTTCTTGACAAAAGAAACTTGGCAAGTTAGGGACCGAGGCAAGGTTGCATTCACACAGACCAAATGGTGTTGCTCACTAAAGATTTTGGTATAATAAAGTTAAATGCGATCCTGCCTAGAAACAATGGAGTTCTTTTCATCTTTCATTAAATGAATAACTATGACCGTTTCAAACCCTTTCTACCCCTAGCCTTGTTCCAGGGTGTCAATGAGTGAACAAGACAATCGTAAATATCGAAGACATTAGTTTGGTTTTTTTTTTCATTCAGGACTTTTTAAGGACTGCTGAACTAGTTTTTGTTATTTCTTTCATTGAAGCTAGTCTCATTGTTTGGTGTGAGACTGTCATTACAGAAACTAAATACGTTCGGTATATGTCTGGATGCTTGCAATTCCCAGTAACAATAGTGGATAGGGGCAACGTGTGGGGAGCTGAGGGACTGGGAAGGCGTGACGGAAATGAGGCTGTCTGGAATAAATAATGTCCCCTCAATCGGCAATCTTCCTTGTCACAAGACGTGCAGCAGTTTAGCCTAAGACTTCCTTGTACTGCGTGCTTCAGCAGCAAGAAAAAACTTCACCGCTCTTAGCTGGCCGTCGCCAGCTTTCTATGAAGTGTCTGTAGCCTGGCCTGATGCCCTAATCGTGAACTCTGCACAGTTCCCGTTTGGTGCCTGCAAATATCTATTTTTAGTATCCGTTTAAGCATATTAACCCGGTAATCAGGTAAGACGGAACACTATAAATAACTCTAATGTAACTAAATTTATTTGTAAACTTATTTTAAAAACATTAGAATACATCCTGTGGTCATATCCAGGGATGCTTTTATGTTCCTAGGTGAGGTATGTCCACACTCTACCATTAAAGTCTGTTGATCTTAAACTCATAGCAGTATTTTATTCAAATAAACACACAACATTCTGACTCGTTAGCTTGCTAGACTTGCCTGTTTAATACTAGCGATCTCTATGCCGAAGGACCATTGGATTTACTTAGTAACGAGCAACCGATTCCCAAATAACTTATCTCTTCACAAGGTAATAAACTTTCAAATATTGCCATTCTCTTGGCGCCTCATCAGTATATTCTAAAGGTCCCTTATTATTTTGTTTGTGTGTAAATACATTGGAAGGCAAGCATCTGGTGAATGGAAAGGCATTACCGACTCCAATTTTAGGAAATGGTTTTGTATGCAAAGCTGAACTATTCATTTGGAAAGTACGTTGCACTTCTAAAGATCTTTGGTTCGGTTTTGGTTTGGCTTTTATCCGTGAACTTGTCGCAAACTAGGCATATATCAGGACGGTGTTGCTTGAGACAAGTTTACTGCTGCCACACGCGGGACCGGTGTCACAACACAGGCTTCAGTCACACCCAGTCACATTATACTGACACCGGGCCAACCAGTCCTAGTACTGTTCCCTGTAATGTCAGGTGTCTGGCAGGGCAGCTGCACTATACTAGACTGCCAATTTTTGTGAGTCTTAGGTATGACTCGGCTGGGGTACGAACCACTGACCTCTCGCCTCAGAAGCCGACGCGTTAACCGTTAGACTACCGGGGCGGTGGGACAAAAGGAAACAGAAAAAATCCCAAAATGAATGAAATGGATCATCATGCTTTTCTCTTCCAATATGACTTCGCATGTTACCTTGCCATTATTCCTATCGCAACACACGTTCCAAGCGCAATGGCCGGACAGGTATTATCATAAAATACATAACGATATTGCCGCAGTGTCACTGGTGCAAAACTGGCTATGCATTTTGTGGCAAGGGAGAGAAGCTGTACTGTTTTCGCTGTACACAGCGTTTACCAAAAGTGTGTTGGCTTTGCTCTTTCAGCGAAATATTTCGCTAGAAAAGTAGGGTATTTGTTGTCTGATCCCAGTTAACAATATTTTGTCCATTTAGTTTCACACAATTCTTCTTTTGCCACTCATTTTAGTTACTATTATAGATAGAGTTTAATAGCATTCTGCAGACGAAACTCTGGAAGCTGCTTTGTGTAAATATTAACAACGCATGTCCGTTACTAATCTTTTTGGCTGTTAAATGTTTCTTCACCTGTAAGCAACGTGTTGCTGGCCCAGTGGGCCACAAACATCATGTCCTGTCATCGTGACTGACTCTGTTGTCAGTGGTGGACAAAAAAACTGGGAAACGAGAGTTGAGTTTCACTGTCGTTCCAGCCTATGGCCAACGATAAGGACATCTATAGGAAATATGATGATACAGCAAATGAACGAGCTCCCGTCATAATCGCGGCAAATTCATGAGGGTCGGGCGTCAAGGTCAAAGAGCCATTAAGCCCCGTAGCTCAGACATGCAAGGCTTGCAAGCAAGCTGGCCTCGTGGTGTTATCACAACCTCTCCCATCCATCGCCACGATAAGGGTGTCGGTAATGTGCACTGAGATAACAGTCGCCATCCACACCACTTCACTACCCTCTTGCCTGGCGTCAGCTTCCAACATCGAGTAGCAGTTATCGTGTTTGTCTGTCTGTCACTTTTGCGCATGTTTGAGCAAAGTCTTAGTGGTACTTTAAAACTTTCTCGATTCACAGACAAAAATCCGGAACCGGTGAACAGATAACTTTGAACCATTTCAATACATGGCTATTAGCTTTGCCTTGTCTGCCACCAATTGGAACGGTCCTCTTCAATGCACTTTTACTTATTGAACCATTTCACTTTCTAATCACCCACTCATGCTTCCGCGACATCCCTTCCGTGATTGTCGGTCGCTGTGGTGCATCCTTCTTTGTTTGACTTACACTCTGTCTTCCCGCCTCCGCTCATCCTATTAGAATCGGACGTCGAAGACAACAGGTCTTTCGGAAAAAACGGAGTTGAGATCGAGACATTAGAGATTTTTGATTTACGCTTAGTCCATCAGTTAAACTCTGGGGGAGGGGTGGTGGTGTCTAGCTTGCTGATTCATCAGCGTCTACAGGCTACCACGCTATCGCTCTAAAGCAGGTGGCCATTTAAAACAGGCAGAACTGGGTGGCTGCATGTAAGCCCTCTCCGAGCATAAAGGTGAGCCAAAACTTTTAAGGACAAATGAACCTTGCCATCTCTCTCTTGATGGGAACAGTAGGTACCTCTGTCCGTGAACCCATCTGACATTAATAAAGGCAGGTTATAACAGGCCTGTTAGTTGTCGACGCTTCTATCCCTCTTTTTGTTATCGTTGCTTATCTCTCTCTTTCTCCTCTATTCTCTCCCCTGTCCATCGCCTCCCTCTTTCTCTCCTCTAGTCCTCTTTCCCATGTCTTCGCTTCACTCCTTTTCTAGGATCTTATCCCTACATAGTAATCTATCATTTTCTGTGAATTTTCACGCTTGTGTAACTGCAGTTGCTTCTGTCTTTTGCTGTCACTGTTCTCTTTTAATTGTTTGCTTCTACTCGCTTCCCTTCCTCAAGGTTCCGTCTCAATTGCTGCTGCACCCATCCCTCTATGTCCCAATATTTCTCTGAGCTTGTTTATGTCTGTCTTTGTCTGACTACACGTGACAATGCAGGGCGTGTTATGGAAGGGCGAAAACAGGTACATGTGAACTGAGTACATTAGTTTTAAGCCTTGAAGATCTTCTATTTACTTTTCGACCAGAAACTTGTTTGCACAAGAAGTTTCGAAGCCCAGACATTTTCTAAAAGAAGGTCATGATCCTGAAAATATTACAGCGTGCTTGGTGATCTCTGTGCACACACAGACATCTGTCATGCTGTGAGGCCAGCAGCCAGACTGGCCACGCGAAATCGGGAAGCACAATCTTGACGTCATAAGTAACAGAAGAAGTGGGAGGAGATCCTTGGGCGATCATTTGCTCAGATCGCATCGCCCCCACCAGCTTTTAGAAGCATCTCGAAAGGATAAGACTCGCTAGTGTTAGACTCTGACTAGGAGAGGAGAGCCGTAATTAGTTATTCTTCACAAACATGTCTCCGTTCCCATGTGAGCTATGCAAGCAAGCTCTTACATCGGTGATACCAAACAGTCCGTTCTGCGATTGAATTAGCGCAGCTGTCTTGCGCCTTGTGTATCAAGTGCACATACCCTGTCGTCTAAACAGGAATATGAAATGAACCTTCGGAGATGCGTTACTGGTCCCGGCAGCTCATAATCCAATAAAGATTTCTGTCCTTGCATAAAGAGATAATAATCCCACAAATAGGACGTCAGATGCGCAAAACATTCGCCTCTGCAAAGACCCAGGCATAGCGAGCAAATGTGGATGGGCATTCACGTAATACCTATAAGCAGTTATAGACTGGTCTAGGCGGTAGGTTCTCCTTACACGCAAGTGGAGCTTACAGAACAACCTGTAGCTGTTTGGAGGCTGCATGTGAATTCCTCCCGTATTTTTATTTATTTATTTTATTTTAGATTTTAGATTTTATTTTTTACTAATGAGAGATAAATCGCTTTCTCGCTCCTACGCATCTGAAGTTTTGGAGCAGATTGATGGAGCAAAGAAAGTGTAGGCCATTGCTCCTTTTTTTTGTTAGTTTGTTTGTGTCTTTTTATTGATATGTTGAAAATAGTTTAATTACTTTTGCTTGGAAGCGACAGAAAAGTAAACACAACAATATAACAACTGCACTTCAGGCGTATTCCTCTGACAGCTCAGTTTCCATTGTTTTAGAGGTTATATGTTTCCCCCTTTTTAGGGGGTGGGGGTGGGCTTGTATGTTGTTGCGCATCAGAAATGAAAGCAGCGATCGACATAATACAAAAGAATAGAAATGACCAGTGTGTGTGTGTGTGTGTGGGGGGTGTTATTCCATTTTGCTTAATCAGTTTTATTCGATACATCGTTCAAAAATCCCAACTCTCTAAAATGAGGCTGCAGAAGATTATAGTGTTTTTGCTTGCGTCACAGTTGTCACTGCGTTAACGATTAGAATTGGGTCTCCGTTTGTTTACGTGCTTTTTGTTTGTTCGTTTGCTTAGTACGTCTACACAAAGAAAACCCGCAAGCTCATCTGGGTAACAATTGCTAACCGTCGCAACACGCGAAAGCAATGAAAAATGTTATCTCTTTCATCATAGTTGCATCTATCTCTTTATCAGTTTTGACACCTTCCGTTTTTTGCCAGTCTTTTTAATCTCTCTCTCCGTCTCTCACCACTCAAAAAAACCTCAAATCCCAAAGGAGCAGAATTTTCACATTAATTCTATAAAATGAAAACCAACCCAATGCATTCAGGAAACAGACACATGAGATACACACAGATGTATATATATATACATAATATTCACACATGTGCATAATAGTTTTTATACAGACGCCCACTCGCACACGTCCACACTGCACATGCACGCACCCACGCATATAGGAGCATACATAGAGCCAGCGTGAGACAAGACATTGATATCCATCTATTCAATCCAAATGATCACAATTTCATATTCTCGCTGAAATCCTCTCTACAGAACTTGGCAGATCCGATACGCACAGCTCCCTTCCACGCAACCCCAACACCGTAAAAGGGTAAGCCACAGTAAATCACAGTCACACCCCATCACACTGCTCGGCGGGGTGTGTAGTCCCACCTAGAGGACACATCCAGCCTGCAGCAGGGACTGAGCACCAAGACATCTCGCGTTATCAGCGCCAGTGCCGCGAGACCGCACGCGGACGGGCACGCAAAGCGGGCGGAGATCCCCGCATCGGCCACCATATATCTGCAGCAAGTCACGACAAGGGGAGAAAGATTAGTGTGCAGCAACACAGATTAGAATGTTGTCGCGCACACAAATAGCTGGTTCGCGGTTGTAGGCACGTAAGCGTCTATGATACATTGCTTCATATCGTCTTCATAACGTGTCCGACCACGCGAATCGCTAATCCGGCTCTGTATTATTCAATTTAAATCGTCATAAACCACAGAGCTCACACTGAACAACACCCTGTTTGCTAGCTTTGATGTAAACAGATTTTAAGTTTACAGGCATTCACGTCACATGTATTTACATGACTAGCCGTAAAGCGATTCTATCGGGGTATTCCAGACAACCCCCTCCCCCTGTTTAAAACATTAATGGAGCAGGAACAAAATAAATGTCAAATAACAATCATAAAAAGTTTTGCGAACTTGTGCCCTTAAGAACTGAGCTTGTTTTGCACTGACTTTCTAAGTGCAAAATGCAAGCGTACAAGACTAGGTGCGTAAATGGGTGTAGGTAAAGCTTAGCACTGGAGAAGATTGTTTCACTAAATCACAGAAAGGAGATACTTAAGGAGATTTATGTATACTCTTGTAGCAGTCGTTTTTCTTTCTTTGTTGGAAACACACCGAGAGACGTCAGTTTTTCAAAGTTTTTTTCCCCTCCTCATGGCGCATCAGCTTTCGGGGTAGTAATCATTTAAGAGCAGGAGCCAAAGCAGACGTATTGTTGCAAAGTTTATCTCAAGCTTGACACAGCGGTCTGTGCCTCTTGAAGGCATCAATTACGTTCTCTGTCTAATGAAGAGCTTGCCTGAAGGCCCTTGCGTGCCCTGGAAAGCAATGTATTTAAGTTCTGTGCAACATTCACGTCAACAGTAACAAACCACACAGAACTAAATTTTATAATACAAAGCAATAACACTTATTGACAATGTGAATTTACGAATTTTTGATTGTAGTGTTTAATTATTTCTTTTTGCGTGATACCATAGTTCGGGACAGTGATTCCAACGTTTTTAACAGTAGGAACCGAGGCGTTCGTACTGGTTGGAGCGGATGAAAAGAAGGTGCCGACATTCTGTTGAAAGTGAATATAGAGGGGAAATCAGCAAGCAGAGGGTTGAAAGTGGAGGGAAAAGAAAACAAAATGAAACGGGAAAAGAAGAGAGAAAAAATATAACAAGAAAAGAAAAAAATGGCATAAACAGACAGAAAAAACCTCAGATAGACACTGGATTTTATGGACAGTAAGAGCAGTCTTTATCTTTAGGATCAGCGCCCGTGTACATTACTTCTGTGGCAGATTTGGTTTTTATTCCGCTGTGGCTTCCAATTTGGCTTCAGTCCTTCAAGGCGGCAAAAAGCGTGAAGGCAAACGTCACGAGTAGTTAAGAGAAACATGAAGACATGTTAGCCACACCTAGGGTTTATAGACTGTAGTCTTTAATTGTACTTCCGAGCTCCCTCCCTCCCTTCCTCACTCACTCACTCACTCACTCACTCACTCACTCACTCACTCACTCACTCACTCACTCACTCACTCACTCACTCACTCACTCACTCACTCACTCACTCACTCACTCACTCTGTCAGGTGGCATTCGAGGAAACGATGCAGAGAATACAAATAGACTAGAAAGATTTCGTACTTGTGTGAGGTGGGGGATATTTTACCATTTTCACTTTCTTTTTTTGCTTGTTTAGAAACTGCACCCAGAAAGGTTTTATTAGTGAGGTAACATATAATGTAGTAAGCAAGAAATGTAGTATATATAATATATATATAAATAATATAGTTTAGTATATAGTATAATAACTGTGTCTTCCTGGTATTTACTGATTAACTGGAGGTGTTACAAACATGTCACTTACTCTAGCTACTGCTGCTCCAAAAACGAATGAGCGTCAGTGCGATAGACCATCACAGGGACTGCCATCTTTTTTGAAACTGATTTCGGCCTCAGCACTTTGTGATCCCTCTCTCAGTTCACGGCACGTTCATAACCAGGGCGGTTTGAGTGCAGTTTGAGCAGGTTATCTTGCCTGGGGTGTCGTGAACTGCAGGGGGCGCTCCATACATGTATCACTGGCTGGTCCGAGGCATCGCCCAGCACCAGCCGATAGCGCAAGGCCAGCTTGCAGCTTGCAGACTATTGCCTTTAGGAATGGAGGCAAACTCATACGCTGGCACTTTCTGCCACCCCCGGGGACGCGGAGGTGGGAGGCAAACGTTCAGTTCTTGGTGACGGTCTAATCTTCTCGACTAGGACACCCATCACATCTTTATGGCACGCTAGTGTAGAACAAAATTACCCCGTTCTTTGACTCTCCTTTCACGTCACTACTTTAATTACTATTTAAGAAATTACAAGTGGTCTAGGTCGTTTATTTTCAGTATTAAAATAAATTTTACTAATCATTAGTTCTGCACGCTCTGTAAGGCGCAAGCAGCAACGGTCTGCGAAAGTCATCGATGTGCACCAATAGATGCCTTAATTTAAAATTATTTCATTTTAAAAAAGCCCACTGCAGGATTTGGGGTTTTCACTTTTTTTTTAACGAAATTCGTTCGAACAAGAGAAGTGTGGATGACGCTGAAAGTAGAAAACATTAATTGATTCTGGAAATAAGACTATTATTAGACTTTCTGTTGAATTTTATTTAGGTTTTACTAGTATTGTAAATAAATTGACTGATTATTTCTGTGTATATAATTATTAAAAATGTATTGTTATTATATTCCGAAAACTACTGATATGCGTTTACTCTGTACCAGCCTCTTAAGACACGAAACACGTACTGATGCCGGAGCATATCCCATGTTGTGTCGCTGTCAATTACAGATGAAAAATGAATCTCACAGTCCGAAGGTCGACGTTTCACAATTCTGTGAACGCTCTGCGCTGAGAAACATTGGGATTTGGTCTGCAATTATGTCCCTTTTTGACTGCTACAAGCCAAAGATCTGCACGCCATGAAAGTTCATGGTCATATGTGATTCCTCTTCAGCCTCTATTTCTCCTTTTTAAATCATTCTGTTAGTCTGCTACAGCGTCTGTGTCTGCGTGTCAGTGTTTCTGTCTGCTGGTGGTTGCTTCCTTGGTTCTCTGGTCTGTTCATTCGTTCGTTCGTTCGAGCTTTTATTGGTCCGTCCGCTTGTCCATTCGTTAGTATGTATTCCTGACCGCATGCCTGACTGAGAGTCGAGTTTCTTGTCCTTGAGTCACTCGAAGCGATGCTTTTAATTTACTGAAAGTAGGAACTATATAGAACGGGGAACAGTTTTTCACTGAAAGTAGGAAGTATATAGAACGGGGAACAGTTTTTCACTGAAAGTAGGAAGTATATAGAACGGGGAACAGTTTTTTACTGAAAGTAGGAAGTATATAGAACGGGGAACA
>SMGT01016480.1:145269-180933 GCA_004794575.1 Lanistes nyassanus | reverse complement strand
TATATAGAACGGGGAACAGTCTTTCACTAAAAGTAGGAAGTATATAGAAAGGGGAACAGTCTTTCACTAAAAGTAGGAACTATATAGAACGGGGAACAGTCTTTCACTAAAAGTAGGAAGTATATAGAAAGGGGAACAGTTTTTCACTGAAAGTAGGAACTATATAGAACGGGGAACAGTCTTTCACTAAAAGTAGGAAGTATATAGAAAGGGGAACAGTCTTTCACTAAAAGTAGGAAGTATATAGAACGGGGAACAGTCTTTCACTAAAAGTAGGAAGTATATAGAAAGGGGAACAGTCTTTCACTAAAAGTAGGAAGTATATAGAACGGGGAACAGTCTTTCACTGAAAGTAGGAACTATATAGAACGGGGAACAGTCTTTCACTAAAAGTAGGAAGTATATAGAAAGGGGAACAGTCTTTCACTGAAAGTAGGAAGTATATAGAACGGGGAACAGTCTTTCACTAAAAGAAAGGCACATAACAGACAAAGCGCAACAACATTTGCAGACACAACAACGGCCAGTTTTCGTCGGGCTTGTATGTCTACTTATTCCCAGCCCTCTTTACCTATTCTACATTGACGAAAACCGATTTTGTATGTGTGCCGAGAAGTTATCAAAACATGAGTCGCTCTTTGTTGGAGCTTTCTTCACCGTCATCTACCATTCCATCGCTGCCTTAAACGTTGGCGCTGACGTGGGAAACCTGTGTGTATTATCGAGGCCTAAATACTGCCGCTGTGTTAAGTTGGCTCTTCTTGTTTAGCCGTGCTGAGGGAGCACGCACTTTAAGAAGGAACTCCATTATGCTACCAGATTTCATAGGGAAAACGAGACGCCTTAGCATGCCCTGTGCCTTAAACCCATCAAAATTCATTTAGAAAGCAGCAAGAAACGCACTTGGTAACAGACCTTGCAGCACAGAATTCTGGAAGCTAGTTGGCCTGCCTAGGGTGTAAACATAATGATGTTGCTGTTGTTAAATATGGGCTCCCAGTGCCACGAAAATGTAGGTCAGCGAGACGAAGAGGAAGAGGCTGTGCCAGTCCATCCTTATGAATTAACCTACTTTCCATTTCTGAATCCCTCGGTGAAATATTATCTTTTCAGAAGGTTTACTTCGGTCGAGTACTAACAACTTACGATTTATTACACCCGACAGTTTCTTTACCTCCAACCCCGAAGAGGTAAAAACGTGTAAACTCACTGGTTATCTCACTTGCTTCCGTTATTTGCATTACAGCTTGCGTCTGGCTGAAAGGTCTTTTATTCAAAGATGTCTGAAACAGATTGGCTGTTTTAGTTATCCTTCATGCAGCGATTTCGCTTTACAGTCTGAATGGAAAAAGTGCGCTACTGGTTTCCCAGTGCATACGCTATCGTAAAACACATCTGCAAAGTGACGTGTCCTCGCTTCCGCAGCTACTATATCGGTCTCATCTGCTAATTATAAACACCCCAGGCCTCCTCGCTGATCAACTGGCTCCTGATTTCCTGGTTCTGCAGCGCGTCTTTTCATAGACAGGCGTCTTCAAGAGGATCTTGCAGATCTCGCACAAATCGGTGCCTTTGAAAGACCTCGGTATAATCCGCACAGCCTTGACCCTCTTCAGGAACACTTATTTCACATTATTTCAGTACAGTTTTATGTATTGTCACTTTTCTGATTTGATCCAAACTGCTATAGTTACAGTGTGTCGTGAGTGCATGCGTGCGTGCGCGCGCGCCAATATCCTGGCCTCCCTCCTTTGACGAAGTAAATACATGTGCAAGAGAGCTAAATCTGTGTCAGTAATATTCCAGTAAAACTGTCAAATCACACAGGGTGAACCAAAAAAGTTTAAAATGATCTCATCATATGGTCTTGTAGCAGCTGGGTTTGGTTCAACTGTCCAGCACCTTACCAGATGCAGTGATGTCTTAGATCTGAAGGATTCCTTATGTTTCAATGTCTACACATGCACGTTTAGCATACACGAAGATAGCGCATTATATTTTATCCAAAGGGTGACACGCCATGCGTGCGTGTTCTGTTTCCCTACTCCCAACCCTTTTTTCTCCCTTCATCTTCCTAGGCACGTGTCAGACTATAATTTTATTCACATGTTCATAGGATTTGAAGTTACATGCGAGCTTATGGTTTGATGTGACACTTGAGTAAAGTTTCAAAGTGAACTTACGGTAAACGGATCTAGTCTGTAAGTACTCCTGCTGACATCTTACTGTCAAATACCCGGATCTAACGACAGTAAATTTTATAGATGTAAATCACAGAAAGTAATAGAATTGGAAATAATATAAAAACTGCTTATGTATCTTTCTACCTGTCTTAAGACGGTGGAACAGAATGGGAACTACATCGACTTCTCTTGTTGAATGGACATTTTATGGGCTATGAAGCTCTGATTTGGAGAAATTCGACGAACCCTTGTAAAAATGTGGATGCTGTGTAAAAAAAAAGAAAGGATAACATTACAAGAATCTCAGCATTAAAAGCAAATCAAACTGACATCAAGTTTCCTTCCGTAAGTCATTCCGCTGTTTCACTCTATTTCTTTGTCTCGACTTCTGCCTTTCATTGTGTGCACGTGTCTCTCCTCGCCTCCTCAATCCCACTCCCCTCCCCTCCTTCCCTTTATCTCTCTCGCTTTCCCTCTCTCCCTAACTTCACGGAATATCCTTTCAATTTCTGTGTAGAGCTTTTTTTCCAGAATAACCATATATGCATGTGTGCGTGTGTGTGTGCCTGCGCGCGCGCGCGAAGAAATATGTGATGAAGCGACTAAAAGATAGTTAAAACCCCAGGGACAAGGAGAGGCCTCAGACATGCTAGACATGTCATCTTGAATAAATTGTTGTCTGAGGAGATAACTAATGTTTGACAACATAATTTTTTTATTGAATTTAGCCCACGCTCTTCTTGCCAACCCTCGCTCACATCATATCTTATACAATTCTTCATTCTCTTCTTCTGTTCTTCTCTTGGTCACCGGACTTGTTTCGTAGTTATTTCTCTATCCTTTTCCTGCTCAGATGTCAGAGAGTTTCGGATGCCGTACTTATTTTGTTGCGCACATCTTTGACACAGTACTACATGACATAATTCTAACCCGCTCTTTCTTTGCATCCACGACAGGGTTCTGTATCTCATAATTCTAACCCTCTCTTGTCCACACTTCAGGCACAGTTCTACGTACGTCCTTATTCTAACTCAATCTCGTTCATAATTTAATTCTTCTTGCCATATTTCTGTCCTTTTCTTGAAAATGCATTCTACATAGCTGTGATTATATTTTGTTGTGGTATATTTTGGGCCCTGTTTTGGCGATTTGTCTTATGCGGCTTTTTCTTCCGTCTTTTTCTTGGAAACCTTCAGTTCCTTTTCCTGTTGGTTTAGTTATTATTATTTAGTTATTCATAACTTGATTTAATGAGTTCGTTGTGTGTCTCTCTGACGTTTAGCGTGGGCGCTTCCTTGGTGAGGTTACATAGTGTTCAATGGCTTTGACGCATTTACTGCAGAAAGCATTGGTTCGGGCTGTTTCCTCAAAGCAGAAAGTCCCGGATGTAGATCTCTATTATCTGGCATCACTCATGGTCTATCCCGGTGTGTGCAAGACACGTCATGGGCTTACTCCCCCATGACCTCTGCCAAATCTTTCGCCATCTTTCGCCCACGTTACTCCTCTGCTAGTTTTGGCGAGAGAGGTTTTGAGTGTTGGGCAGCTCGCTGTGGCTGGAAAGCTGGAAAAGTTAGCCACACGCAAGTCGCGAGGAAAAATTGTTTACGACAGCCTATTTCATCGAAGGCTGCTATACACGTCTGACCCACGAGCGGCTAGCCTCGCAAACATTCTGATAGATCGGACGTGTTCCCATCCCAACGGCTGGGTGTGGGGGTGGGGGAGTAAGGGGTTCAGTCCAGCCACACTTGACGCCATCTTCGACCGTCGTCTCACCCCGTGACGACAATAACCTCCTCATTCGATTTATTAGCACGGTAGACCGCTGGACGTTGAAGATTGTATGTATATCCAAGATTTCGCCGCTGTAGCGTTACAAATATCACCGCACCAGCAGCCGAAATACTGCGTTCATCATGCCGTAATGAAACGCCCATGTCTCCTGCTTACGGCTTTTTACATCGCTGTAGTTTGTCCGACGCAGTTACCCGACATGACCATGATTTTTCACTCTCCCCCTACCCTCCCCCACCCCCTACCCCCCCCCAAAAAAGCGGCAAGACAAATACATGTGGTTTGCTGATTCCTTTACACGTAAGTCTGAAAACTAGTTTGTACTGGCACCAACTAATATTTCTTTGTCAAAAGTCTGAAAAAAAACGTTATACCAAAAGCCCCTTCCTCTTCACCAGAAGCCCCTTCACGTCGACTGTGGAAATAAGGAAAATAAATTTTATACGTCAAAAAGTATAATTACTTTACATGTAAAAGCTCAGTTTTTCGGAGGACTTTTCGTTGGTTCCTGTTACAAATCATGTTCCAGAAATCTTGATTAGAACAAAAAAATTAGGTGGTTTGTCAAAACTTCTAGGTCCGTCAGAAGTGAAAATGATATTGAAATATAATCCTTTCTTTTTTAGCTGCCATCACAGTGGTAACACCTCACCCTCTCAGTCTCTGACATAGCACGCAGCCTTATCATTCAGACGTGGCCTTCGTAGGTTTTACTCTCTGCGTCATGTCATTAGACAGTGTCACATGTCACTCCTAGGTTATCACCTGTCACTCTTAGTTTAGCCTGCTAGCTCCTCCCCTTCCCGACACTTTGGAAGGTGTAGGCTATGTCATTAGCCATGACAGGCTGATAGCTCTGCCCCAACCTAGGCTGGCCAGAACCGGTTTACTCGAGGTTAATGCGTCAGAACGCCTACTACTTAAGGAGGAAAAAACGTGATTATGGAGATATACACAGACGGGGATAGGACATGGAGAGAGAGAGTTAATGTAGGAAGACCAAGAGAAGCGGACACGTGTAGACCCACGGACCTCTGCTCCCTCGCCATCTTAGCCAAAGACGTGGAAAGAAATAAAGGACTCCAGTTCTCTCGCCAGATACACAGGGTGTATTTCGCCGACACGCCGACGGACTGACGTGTAAGGGACTACTGGACGTGCCTTATAAGTAAGGACTACTCCTACCATAAACTTATCTTAGAGTCTGGGACTCGCGTTGATTTAAGATAGGTGGTTTTATCCTGCCAGAGACAGGAGACGTCATAAGCTAGTGGCTGGGCAAGTACGCCAAGAGGGTACAGAGAGAAGTGCGGTCGTGATAGTGTCATAGCTTCAGTGTTGGTCGTTGAATAGCTTTAGAGCTGTGTATTGCAGTAAAGCCGTTGGTTTCGTAGTGACAAGAGTAGGTGCTCTGTTGTTGGTCACTTATTGTATCTGTGTATTGCCGAAAAGCAGTGGTTTAGTAGTGACAAGAGTAGGTGCTCGGTTGTTGGTCACTTATTGTATTTGTGTATTGAGGAATAGCTTTAGAACTGTGTATTGCAGAAGTAGTTGTTTGAGTAGTGACGAGAGTAGGAGCTCTGTTGTTGGTCACTTACTGTATTTGTGTATCGAGCGGGATCATAGGCCATTTTGGAGTTTGATTTCCCCTCTGGCTTTCGTTTGATTATCTTCTTGTCTGATACCGCGTGGTATGACGTAATCAGGCAGCGTCTTACCCTAGACACGAGCACGGTGATTCTCTGTAAATAATCTGTAGATATATTTGATGTTATCGAGTCAGTTAGTGTTTGAAATATATGTTGAATAGCGGTTCGCTGCAGTTGTGTGTTTTACGAGGGTGGGGGCTCTTGAGCTAGAAGTGTTTTGCCTGTGTGAGACTGAGCGAACGTGTCAGAGTATGAGAATCTTTTCCCTCGGTAGATTTCTCTAGTTATTCACATTATTTCACCGCGTCGTCACCCTTTGGTGTAGAAACCATTGACCTGTTGCAGTAGAGGTTTTGGTGACGATTGCTCAATTAAATCTACATTTTACGAGATCACCATAAAAGTTTGTCCAGTAATTCTTGAGAAGTCGAGTTCAGTTAGATAAGGTACGCCCCGCCACGTCACAGACAGGCACCATTCGTGTTAATTTTTTTCTAATTCCAATCCTTCGCGATCACTTCTCAAAAGTTTCTAGACGTTGGCTTTGAATACTGGTTTCTATTCCATGGCTGTAAATTCCTTGACAGATTTAACACTCTTTGGTTGAGCCTGTTTCATGGGGCGGCTTGAGCATTCCATATCTTTTCATAAAGCTTGAAAAAGCTCGAAGTGATTAAGTAGTGAATGGAGGTGCCTGAATGCATGTGTGCGTAGGTGCGCCCACGAGCGCGTGTGTGTGTGTGTGTGTGTGTGTTTGTGTGTGTGTTTTGTGTGTGTGGCGTTAGGGAAAAAGGGTTGGAGAGAGAGAAAGAGGTAGGGAGAAAAGAAAGCTAGCAATAAGATCTGAGATTTTTCAGCCTAAAAAGTAATAGCAAGAAGGCAAGACAAAATCAAACCTTCAGCAAAGAAATTCAAAGGCTCAAACGTCATTTCGGGAAATCACCTCATTACACTGCAACCCCCCCCCACCCCGAGCATTGCGAAGGCAAAAAAACAAAAAACAAACAAACATAACCAAACCAAAACAACTGAAAAGCAAAGAGAAAAATCAGATCACCGCAACACCGTGGGGATATGTAGAGCAAGTTTTCTTTCCAGCCTCATACAAGTTGGCTGAAGACAGTCACTGATCACTCTTTCCTTAGCGCTGGCTGTTTGCCAGGTGAAACACGCTGAACACCCAGTACTTCTGAACATACTTTCCATTACCTATCTTGTCGAAAACCATTTTTGTGCATGTCTGTTTGTCGAGATAGCTTCTATCACCAGCTGACCAGACACAATTTATAAAAAGAACGCTAATGGGGACTATCAACAAAACTGATCAAGAATCTCCACAAACATGTCTGCAGTAAAAGAAGAGAGAGTTGAGACAAAAAAAAGTATTTTTCAAACCCAGAAACTTAAGAAAATAAATAAATAGAAAAAGACTACCTCTGAAAAAGCCAACTGTTTGGTGGGAAGGCAGATAAGCTCTGAAAGTCAGATGCCACTTGTCGAAAAGGCACAGGTTTATAGAATGAAGGAGAGCTAATCAAGGGATGCCAGGGTCTGGGGTACTCGGCCCTGGAGAATCTGAGGTAACAGAGGACAGACAGACAGACAGACAGACAGACAGACAGACAGACAGACAGACAGACAGACAGACAGACAGACAGACAGACAGACAGACAGACAGACAGACAGACAGACAGACAGACAATGAAATGATAGCTTGTCATCTATCAGAGGTGTCTCTATTAGGAAAAAAGTCCTAGTGCTGAAAAAGAGTAACCACACGCAATGTGGGATCTTCGTGAATAATTAAAGAGTTTCCCGTCTCTCCTTCACCCACTTACCCCCACCCCTAACAGGTGCATGTGTTGTTGAAAACGGGAAAGTCTGCCTAAAACCCGATCTTAATCAGACGATCTGTCGACGGAAAAGCTTTTGAGGTGTGATCCCTGTGTTCCATAACGCATGCGCCAGGCAGGGCGCTTAATATAGCATCGCTTACATTGAAATGACATGCTTTCCCTGCACTTCGTGTTCCATGGCTAAGACCAGCCTGGAAGCAAAGTGGGAGAACTTCCCCGGCCCTGTATGTAGACTGTCAGTTCCTCAAGCAGAATTTCAAATTCACTACTGGTTCTGCTGGACCAATCTGGTTTGCTGATTCTTTTCTGCGAGCTCAGTGATTACAGAGAAACAAAGTGCTGATCATAACGCATGCGCACGCAAGGAGAATTCCCGCCCCCTTAAAATAAATCATTGTGTACTCTTTCTTTCCTATTCGGGCCTTACGCATACCGAATTTTATCCCGGTATAAGAAAGGAATAACTGTTCCCAAATAGGGGCTATTCGGGCATAAAACGAGTACAGTTTACACATATACAAGGCCTTGTCTAAGAAAGGTCGCAAGTTCGACGTGCTGTGGAAAGATTCGTGTTTTTTTAAACTGATCCTTTCACTTTGACTGGCTGTCACAAGACAACTCGCCATTAGAGAAAATAAGAAAACAACAGTATAAAGTCATCTAGGTGTTTACAACCACAGAAGGTAGGATCTTGGTTTGGGAATTAAATTTAACTTTCTTCTGCCTAGCCGCTTCTGTACTTCCTATACTTGCGGACCAAAGGCGGAAGCTGGGGCTGTGGAAATACAGCACTGCCGACGTCACTCCCAGAGTTTGTCTCAAGCTATTCTCGTTGGTGCTTTCTAAATGTAAAGTAAAACCAAGCAGAAACAAAACGAATCTTCATCAGAATGTATCAGGTTTATTTGCGCTTGAACCCTACATACTGCTGACAGCTTGACCAGCGTGCGTGCGTGCGTGCGTGTGTTTGTGTGTGAGAGAGAGAGAGAGAGAGAAATGGGGAAAAGGGGGATGCCAAAATGATGGAAATGAAAAGGGACGGGAAAATGAGATATATTTTGGGGGAACTATTTTTATTTGAGCGAGAGTCTCATCCCTTTTCTGTTTTCCGCTTTATAGAAGCCACGCTGCACAATGTACCCGTCGCTGATATTAACACAAATTCTTTTTTGACTTGTATCGCTATTCATGATCAAATGTCATTTGCATGTCTTTTAATCAGAATTTTAAAAAAAATGGGTTCCTTGCTCTTTGTGACTGCGTCTTTCCATTTAACGCGAACGGGACCATAATTTTTTGGTGATTACTCTCCGCTATCTCACCGCACTTTGCACCGAACACGCCAGGATTTGTATCAGATACAATTCAAGGACGCACGCTCGCCGCAAAGGCTATGTCGTGGCGTATATGGCGCCCACTTGGTCATGTGATCAGTCTTAGGTCGAATTGCTAACATCCACGTACAAAGGCGCCGAGCTCCTAATAAGGGTTCAGCGAATCATCAATCATGGACTTCCTTTTATGGCTTGAGAGGGTCTAGGACACTTCTGATGACCAGATTAGAACGTCGAGTAAAGACTCCATCAGGAAGTCGGGGCTGGTAGCCAGGAAATCGATGTTGGACAGGGCCATGTCTAAATTCTGGTAGATTTCTTTTTCCTTCATAACTCAGGCAGGCAACGGCAATTTCCCTGTTGTGACTGCGATGGAGTGAGACCCTGAATAACAAACAGCTGATGACGCGAAAGACAGCATCCCTCCACCACAACAATGGTGTAAGACTAATTTTAAAATAAATTTTAAAAATGAAAACTCAGAACCTAGCTTTGCTTAAACAGAAGCAGGCTGTTGGAAAGAACAAAACGTACCTCCATGAACACATATTTAAGACGGATACGTGGTTAGAGGGATGAATGGATGGATAGATACACGGCAAGAAAGGAATAAGGAAGTGTAATCTTAGTGACGCCTCTTTCTACAAATAACATTACAAGTTAGTGTTTGAGGATCAGAGTGTAGGACCGTGGGGACAGGTAGTTATGGATGAAAATGCCAGGAAGTTTTATCACAAAATAACATTACATGGTGTCAGAAATGGAGGAAACTGTAGATTCGAACGCTACATAGAAATAGCAAATCACTTTGGTTGTAAGATAGGTCTCTGAAAGAAAAAGATCATGACCTTTCTGTTCCGATCTCTTTTGGTAATACGATCTTTACAGCATTCTCATATTTTCCAGTTCTTTACTTTCTGCATTTACTTGTAGTTCCACTAACCACAACCAAAATAAACATGTCAACATTGATAAACAAAATACACTAAGTTCTAGAAGATAATAGCACGGACAGAGATAGAGATAGAGAGAGAGATCATAGTTTAGGAAATTTTTTTTTCAAGGAAGGTCTACTAAGTAAGTGTTAGGATATCTTAAATTAAGGTTCATAATGTTCACGAATAAAGCACAATACTTTGATTTTGATATATCAGTCATTGCAATTAAAATTTTTGTAGTTACATATTTGCGTATTTTCATGGGGACGAGAAAAGACGGCGGAGAGATGATACCGATGATGTGGGGTTAGTTTTACACCTTTTGTGCTTATATATCATAGTAAATCATACTTACATGTGCATGTCTGTCATGGCATAGCACAAAGCTCCAAGAATGTTTAGTAGCAGGCATAGTAAGTTTGAGCTGGTGCTTGCACGTGAATATATATTTGTGGGAACAGTGGCGTTATCATGATCGCCGCTTACCTTTCTTTGCTTGTGAACTTCCGTCGAGGCGACTAGTGCAGGCAGGAAGACTAGGAACTGGCTAAGTGTGTCCGCCGCCATCTTTGCCGCGGTCACCGTGGCGTGTGAGTAGGTGGACAAAGCCAGCACCCCCTGTTCCCCTCTCCACCCCGCGAGACACAGCCTCGCCCGTCTCTCAACTCTCACAAAGCCACATCGGAACCCGTGCGCTAAGTCCGCAGTTCGGATAGGCTGTGGGCTTTGGTGTACACGACATGCAGTCCAGAAATCGATCAAACACTCTCCCCCAAACTGTAACTTTGGAAACGATCTTCTCTTCGCAATCAAGTCTTCCATTTCCATACCGATTTTGTGTCGTCTCGATTTGCTTGTGTGATATATTAGGGGTACGGTTGTTTTGGAAACAACGGTAAAGCATTTCCACACAACAAACCAGCCTCTCCCTCCACCAATAGGTAGACTACGATCCTCCCACCCCAGCCCGCCACACAGACAAAAAAGAGTCAAAGTATTTATGTAAATAAAAACTTCGTCACATTTGTTCCGTCATCGAATCCTTTCAATTCCATTCACACTACTAACGCACCATGAAATTCAGCACCGTGCGTTCCCCAATTAGATATTTTGTAGACCAAGTTAATAATGTTATGTAAGACAAGAGAACGACAGCCCAGATTAGCTATCTGCTGTTTGCTTTAGAAGGTTGGCTTATTTACTCTTCAGGCACTGTAAGATTTAGTGGTCAGGTGCAAAAAAATGGAAGCAAGGACTTGAGTATATTTTCCCAAACACAAGAGATACTGCTTATTTATTTCTCAGATTAAATATAGGGCCCCAAAATAGATAATCCCGGAACATCCAAGGGTTGTCTCCCCAGTATGGTTGGGAAAAGTTAAAGCATAATTATATACGGTCAAAGCGAGGGGAGAGGGGGAACTGTGGAGAAGAGACGAGAGAAGAAACAAGTGGGGAAAAGAGAAAGGGGGAGGAGAAGAGAGAAATGATGGGAAAAGCCAGCCGTATCAGGTAGTCACGACCAACACGATAGCTGGGGGAAGGCAGGATGGGTCGAAAATGGGGAGGACAGGTTACTATTATTTAGCTAAACTTGGTTCAGGGCTAAACGAGAGACGCGTGTGTAGCGTGCCTGTAACCTGATTTCCAGTTTCCTCTTCCTGTTGCCAGCATTACACAACAGCTTTACTAATGAACTGCACAGTCGGCTCGCAGATCCTCCGGCCTGCCAGGCAACTTATCTCTGGAAGCCATCGAAATTTGACAGGAAGCATACATGATTTATATGGTTCAGTCTTCTGAGCCATTTCTAATACCTCGCCTCGAAGCCTTCCTGCTCTTCTTTATTTGCCTTTCGATGCCGATCACGAATTTGTCAGAAAGAATCATGTTTTTCACAATCAAGCGGAGTTAAGTCCCTTTGGAAAGTGGATGCAAGGTTTAAAAAAGACAATTGCTAATAATGTAGGTTGTGATAGCAAAACCTCGCCATCTTATCTACCTCATCTCGCTTACTTCTTCTTATCTTCGTGAACATATATAAAGACACATGCACGCAGATAAAATAGATCAAAGTTATTGGATTCTTGACCTGGCTAACGCTCATTCCCCTCATTTTTCATTTATAACTCACGCGGGTCACCATCTCATTCTGGGAAGGCAAAGCATACGGGTTTATTCATCACCTACACAAATTATTCGCCAGGAAGTAAATTATTGTGTATCTTCAGCTGCACTAGAACGCGGCTGCTGACAAATTTAGCGAAAATAGAAAGGAAGCTTTCAAATTTTGACATGCGTGTTAATCTTCATCATGTTGACCTGAGAAGGTCTTTCTGAACGCGAAGAATATGCGTCCTAGATTTCCCTATGTGACCATTTTGGGGAAAATAGTACGACGCAAGTTTGTAGAGTTAAGAAGCGCTTCGGGAACAAACATCTCCTTTGTACAAGTCAAAGGCTCATGGAGTGAAGTTTAGTCCGAGTACAAAATTCTAGGTGGAGCCAATCTTTTTAGTACATGGCTATAGCCGACTATTTTTCGACTTATACTGTGAACGAAAACATTGTTCTGCCTAGATGTAGGACACAGGCCAGGTCACCTTGGGCTGGCTGCTATCTGATGGAATGCATCTCCACGATTAGGTTTAACATCCGACCGCCGTGTGAATGACGTCCCTTGTGCCAGAACAATGTCTCTCGTATAGTATTATAAACAGGAACTATTTAATCTGATATTTGGTAACCTCTTGATCACATGCTTCTCGATAAAGCAGATATTAAGCAAAATCCTGAACAACGAGGATAAATTTATATCCCAGACGAAGCCTACCAATAAAGCTTTGATACAATGCCAGACATTGTTAAGCTCGACTTGCCAGAAAGGCATGAACATACTCTTGGTTTCTGGACCACTAAACCACACGGAAGCTCAATTTCTAGACCAGTAAACAGCACGAAACACGGAAATTCTACACCATCACCTGCAGAATTTTTTTTTAAATGTAAGCCTCGGCCAAACTTTTGGTGAGCAGACCTAAGGAAGCTGCTGCTCTCATGAAGCTTCAACACAGATATCTCCAGCAACTGAGACGATTTTATCGTCGTGTCCTCAACTTGTTGACGGCAACAGAAAGCTGACAATCTAAGGCTATTTGTGAGAAAATTCCGTCAACTCACTTCATTTCCGTTTAGGCCATCAAGACTCAACACAGTGTGTTTTCCATCAGTGGACACACAGACAGCTACGGAAATATACTAGTGCTGGGTCGCACGCACGCTCACACGCACGTATGCACGCACGCACGCACACTCGCGTGGGCGTACACACATGCACACACACACGCACGCACGCACGAACGCGTGCACGCACGTACGCACGAAAACACATTCCGCCCTTTAATCTGAGTATACAAATAGCAGACACACACTGACGCACCACGATTTATTGAGGGTCAGTTGTGCTACTGAAGTCAAGAGCACAGTGCAGGTTTATAACAACAAAAAAGCATGTCATGTGTTCACCAAAATGTCATATCGTCGCTTTATTGAATACATGCCACCTGCTTTTAACCTTTTGAGTTGCTTTTTATTTATTGACTTTGCCGATGAAATCAGAATAACGTCCGCTGCTCCTTGATTAGTTATGTTTATGTAATGTTATGTTAACACACCTAATACAAACGCGCACCGTTTTATAGCACCTTTAATACAAATAGATGTACAACATCGGCCGCTACCATGGGGCAGAAAGGAAGAGCGTGCAGAGTTCGAGCACTCTGCAAGGGATAAAGCAGAAACCCAGTGTCGGGGCCTAGAATGATCATGTGGTTTAGTTTATAAATTATCATATGTCTGAAATAGGATAAAGCCGAAACCCAATGTCGGGGCCTAGAATGATCATGTGGTTTAGTTTATAAATTATCATATGTCTGAAATAGGATAAAGCAGAAACCCAATGTCGGGGCCTAGAATGATCATGCGGTTTAGTTTATAAACTATCATATATCTGAAATACAATATTACACCTGAGGTGTATTATAATCTATACTTGGCATCAGAATTGTAATCTTTTAGCTCCGTTGAAGCAGAACTACTTGACTACGCTCAAATGTTGAAAACCAGTGTCCACGCACACGTACATACATTGAAATATTGGCGTGGTAAAAAGGAGGCCCTAAAACCTTTGCTGCTACATCCCATGAGATGCAGGCCGCAGGAGGGACCACTGCAGTACATCGGGAGGCAGAACAAGATAAGCGAAATGAGAAGGAGTGGGCCGAGGGAGTACTAAGAACGACAACTGAATAAAGGTAACAGTGAGCACAGCTGGCAGACACTGCTAACGATCAACAATATCGACAACGTGTAAACTGGTGTGAACCAAAAACCATTGACACACAATTACAACATCGTACACAGAGGGAAAGACAGCTGCCACACTGAAATGTTACGGTACTTAGTCAAGAGTAAGCTAACTGCTTTAAGAAATGCTATTTATTTGTATAATTTCTCAACTATTTTCCTAGGAAACGTAAAGAGAACATAATAAAAAGTAAGAGTGTGGGAATGAAAGAAAGACAAATTAAACATTTAAAGGAAAGAAAAAGAAAGAAAAAGAAAAAGAAAAGGAAGGAACATTTCCCACAATGTGTAACAATTATATATATATATCGTTCGAGAAATCGAAACAGTGTCAGCATTCAGAAAGCCACGCATTGGAGTTATGATCAATCATAATCTCGCTAACAAGAGAATCTCATCAAAAGGCACAAGGAGGTGTGGAGGCGATGCTACAAGGTTTTCAGAGATCTCGTAGCAAGGTCTGGAGGTGAGGGTATCATGTGATTGCTTACGCGGATAGAGCAAAGTGTAGAGCAAGGAGAAAGATGTCGCTTATAGCAAGTACTGAAAACATCCATAGAGCGTGATCCTTGCTTGGTCGACTTCCTACAGCGAGTGATGGCCCTTTGGCGTCTACTGGGTCGTTAGACAGGATTGCTTCCGCGTGATTTCAGGGTGAGGCAGAAAGGGAGCTTAATCTTTGGTCTACTGGAAATGCCTTCTTTTATCATGGACCTTGCGCTGGTGACTGGCAGCTTTACAAAACTCGATTCCTCCGTTTATAAAAACGTTGAATAGACACAAGAAAATAGAAGACGTAGTGTTTTTTTTTCATTAGTACATCAAAGTAGACACAATACAAATACGCACACCAAAATCAAAAACATGTACGTACGCAAACACGCATGCGGGCGAGCACGTGCGCATGCAAAGACGCACGCACGTGCCCCCCAACACACACGTAATGGTGGACGTCAGTAATTGTAACGCACGTTTTACAGAAGTAGCAGAATGGACAATGCAGAGGGAAATGTCGCGTCAGGGGACCAGATCACATCCCCGGCACAAAAATTTGCTCCGTACGTGTCCATTTAACCAATTGCTTTCCTCATTCAGCATTAGTTGTAAAAATTTAGAATCGCAATCGCAGTCGCATTTCATGTGCTTTTAGGAAAATCTCTAGGCTTAGGCACACGTTTTATCAGCTTACACCTCACAGAATACACAGAATACAGACACGCAGTTGCCCACAGTCGAAATACACGCGCACCTGTTCAGATAATAGTAACCAGTTAGTAAAAGACCATGAAAACGTACACTTCATGTGTGAATGGTGCTTTCGTATATAATCCTGACCAGTGCAAGCATGCAGGTTTTTTTAATGAACGCTTACTCAAAAAGGAAACGCCTGTTTTTCGTGCCTGAATGCCGAAATCGCCAAGAAATGCGACAACGGCATAATCGGAATTTATACCTGATGCACAGAGATTTCCCCTTTGCCTAATCGCCCAAATCTGGCAATTACTGAAGCTCTACATGTGTTTTCTCTCTGCCTAACTACACATCATTGCTGAGTGGTTGCTGCAGGATCACTGCTTTCTATTATCTAACAAATGAAAGATAAATCTTCGCGGGAAATGGCAGCGTGCAATATGAATGGAAGCCCTGACAGAAAGGACGACATGTGATAATGGTCTCGACACTGTTATCCGCCATGCTAACGATGCGTCATTCGCGATGATGGACATCAGGCGGGTGGAACACCGAGTCTGGCATGTTGCTGGCAAGACCTGGTTTGGGCGGCATGAGCGGCATTAGCGGCTGTGACTGTTTGTCCACTCACAAGGGCCGTCACAAACTCTGATATCCTTGCTTTGTTTTTAGCGCATACCTGTATGTATGGAGAGGAGATACAAAATCTCATGTCACCCTAATCTTAGCTATACTGATTTGTAAAGGTATAAAATGATGTTAACGTTAGACTTACCTGTCTTCCGGCGAGGTGTATCAGAATAACAGGCTTTATTTTGCTGTTAGGTGTGCAGTACGTAAAATGATAAGGCGCGCGCAGAGGAACCAAGGGAAGACAAAGATGAGAGGAATGTAACACACTGAACAGTCATAATGGGGAATAAATTGTTCTTTTTCCTGTGTGTAAGTTATCAATTCATTGTTTCAAGAGAGGAGAGAGCTAGGGAAGAGGATAGGGCAAATACCCCCCTCACCCACACCCACACCAGAAATAAGTTGGAGAGTGGCACTTTGCAACATTTCAAAAGTAATAATCTCACCCCATGACTTACATCGGCTGTCGGCATTGTTATCTGTTTCCAGACATGTGTGTTTATTTTCGTCCACGATCTATTCCTTACTGCTCCTCTATCCAGTTTCTTTTCAAGAGGAGATAAGCCTAAAAATCACTAAGAAAACATCTGGATTTCAATCGAAAATGTTGATGTATTGCTTTTAAAATTCCATGTTTTTAATGTACTATAAATCTTTAGCACAAATATAGTTAAAACAGTAAAATATATAGGCAACACTCTCTTAGATAAATGCATATTGCAGTGAGAGGGCCACTTCGATAAAAATGGAGAGAAAATTATATCCCTTGATTCTTACTAACAACAAATGATATAATGAGATTCGAGTTGTTACAGTAGTGCTGGTCGTGGTCCGTAGGTCTCTCTAGTTTTCTTTATATATATATATATGCGCAAGCAACCATAAGACCAAATCGAATAAAATCCGTTTATTTCAAACGAAGTGTTGATGGACGTAGTTTGGAAGAAGAGGTTGATAAACGGTCCTCTTCGCCTGTCAAGTACAGCCCTTGAACACCTTCGCCAAATCATCTTTATCCAACCTACTGATCCTACCATCCAGCTCTTGTACGATCTACACTCTTCCAGTCTCCATTCCTCGCACCCAGCTCAGCACCTTAGGTCCGCGATCTTTTTCCGTCTCGCCTCACTGACCTGGAGCAGCCTGCTATTCTTTATCCCTAACATACCGTCACTATATTCTTTTAAAAGTACCTTGAACACCTATCTGTTCCCTCTCACGTGATTCATTTCATTGTGTCTTGTGTGTGCCTACTTATGACTATCCATGTGTGTGTGTGAGAGAGAGAGAGAGAGAGAAAGAGAGGTCAATTAATTCCAAAGAATTGACACTTCACAAACCCCATCATGATCATCATTTTTATGATTATAGATTTTACTCAAGCTGCTTGTCGTGCAGATAAGTCATAATACGGTAAACCCTCCACGTAGCACGGCCAGACTCCCCATCTGGGGTCGTGCAGAAAAAAAGACAGGAGGATCACATAGTGCATACGGCCCTATAGCCTCAGGACGGTTAATCATACTGACCACGATGAGGACTAAACGACAGTGCCTGTAAGACAACACTGTGCTGACAGATCGATTGATGGGCAATTATCACAGTTCCAGAAAGGCAGAAGGTTGCTTGGCATAACTGTTTTTTCTCACACGAAAGAAGCGCAACTTTATGTCATTGCAAATGTTCCGACAGCACTTACATTTGACATTATCAAAGCAATCCCAATTTTTTAATGAACAAGTCCACACTGTTTCAAACAAGTTCCCCCACCCCCTTAGTTTACCTGATCAGCTGGCTCTGTGCAAACATACTCGAATTTGTGATCACAACAGTGAACAATTACTTTAAATTTGGTCTAATGTGAAGTGAATTAGATTGTATGCGTCTCCGTCTATAGATACCTGTTACTGAAACGGCTACTGTCCGGTAGGATTGAAAAGAGTTTAATTTACCTTGTCTTAAAAGACAGCATTGCAAGGTTCTTTTATTCTACAAGGGATGCGTAGCCACATGGGGGCAGAGTATCCGAACAAACGTTGTTAATATCTGTTGCTTAAATCTGTGTGTTACGTATGAATACCCGCTCGTACGTACGGATTTCAACGTGTAGGCGTGCGTGCATGCGTGCGTGCGTGCGTGCATGTGATGGTTTACACTCAGCAGCTAAAGCTATAATATTAGAACGTCAGCATCCAAAACGCAGCAGAGACAGCAACCCTGCATCTCTCTCTCTCTCTCTCTGCATCTCTTCTTATTTTCTCTCTCTGCTCTCCGCCCCCCACCCCTTTTCCCCTCCCCATAACAGCCTCTGCACACTCCACATAGCTGTCTCGACATAGCTCCCCCGCCCCCATTCACCAACACTGTCGATGCCAGACTTCACCCAAGGCCAGACATAGCGCCACTATCAAAGAACGAAAGGCTGTGGGGAGGGGGTTCTCAGGGGTAAGTGGTGAGGGAACTACAGCTTACGGCTTGCAGAGGTGAGGTAGGCACATTTATCGGCCAGGTTGCCCAAGCGCCTAGCAGGTCGGGATGAAGAATTACGATGTCATTCCACTCTGTGATACTCCGAGCTTCGTTGTCAGGGGTACAGCGTGGGTAGGGTAGAGAAAGTTGACGGTGGGAATGAGGACTTCGGGATGTGTGTAGGTGGGGTTTGGGGGGGTAGGAGATGTCTATCTTCAAGATATTGAGGTTATCAACGGCAGTGGGCCATACAGGCGATGTCAGCCAGTTTCACAGGAAGAAAAAAATTCTGCGCGCAGTACGATTACGAGAGAATAAACACATAAACAGTGGCCATCAAGAAAAGGGCACCTAGAAAAGATTTGTCGGGCAATAAAAATACTTCCTGAGAATCTTACAAAAAATGTTTTCACATCTTTCTTCGCAGTGCTCAGTGAGTGCGTGCATGTCTCCTGTGTGTGTTTGTGTGAGTGAATGTGCATATGTGAGTGCGTGTGCTCAAGGGTTGCCTTGCTTTCGGGCCCATACTTTGCGGCTACAAAAATGTCATACTGAAAATGCTGCACATCATGCTCGCGAGTCAGCACCGCTAGCTGCCGATTTCCTCGAAGTCTTTGAGCTGATGCTATCATCTTGAATGTGGATGTAAGTGTCACGGCGGGCGGGTACCTTATCTTATTGGACTTCGAATTTCCAGAATTACTGGTCAATTTTTATGGTGATCTCGTAAAAATGTAGATTTAATTTAGCAATCGTCACCAAAACCTTTACTGCTTTAGGTCAGTGGTTTCTAAACCAAAGGGTGACGATGCTGTGAAATAATGTGAACAACTAGAGCAATCTTCCGAGGGAAAAGATTCTCATACTTCGACACGCTCGCTCAGTCTCTCACAGGCAAAACACTACTAGCTCAAGAGCCCCCACCCTCGTAAAACACTCAACTGCAGCGAACTGTTATTCAGCATATATTTCAAAACTCTAACTGGCTCGACAACATCCAATATCTACAAAATATTTACAAAGAATCACCGTGCTCGTGTCTAGGGTAAGACGCTGCCTGATGACGTCATACCACGTGCAACAGACAAAGGAAATAATCAAATCAATACAAGAGGGAAACCAAACTGCCAAACCGGCCCATGATCCCGCTCAATACACACGTACAATGAGTGACCGACAATAGACCTACTATTCTTGTCACCACTGCAACAACAACTTCTGCGATACACAATAACAAAGCTATCAAACTGAATCAATAAGTGACCACCAAAGAGCACCTACTCTTGTCACCGTTGAAACACCACTTTTCCGCAGAACACAGATACGAGAAGCGACCGTTACAGAGCACCAACTCTGGTCACTTATCTACCAACAGCTTTACTGCAATACACCAATGCGACACGTGAATGACAACAGAGCACCAACTCTGGTCATTATTTTACAACAATACACAGATACGAGAAGCGACCGTTACAGAGCACCAACTCTGGTCACTACCGTACCAACAGCTTTACTGCAACACGCCAATGCGACACGTGACTGATGACCGAGCACCAAATCTTGTCGCTACCGACACTACAGCTATTCCGCGACCCACAAAATAAGCTACGCCACTGCTTCCGCCACGCTACACTCAGTCCCGTCTACTGGCACACTTGCCCAGTCACTAGCTATGACATCTCCTGTCTCCGGCAGGATAAAAACACTTATCTTACATCAACGCGAGTCCCCGACTCTAAGATAAGTTTAAGGTAAGAGCAGACCTTACTTATAAGGCACGTCCAGTGGTCTCTTTCCGTCTCAGTCCGTCGAGGCGGTCAGCAGATTACACTCGTAACTGCAAGAGAGCTGGAGTCTTCCTTTTGGCAAGATGGCGACTGAGGTCCGTAGGCTAGCACGTGGTCGCTTCACTGGGTCTCTTCCTAGGTGCACGTCCCTCTCTGTATTCTGTGTCGGTACCCTTGGCGCTCTCTCTGTGTGTCCCCCTCTGTGTGTCTCGCTCTCTCCTCCCTATGTAGTAAGCGTTCTGACGCACTACCCTCAAGTAAACCGGTTCTAGCCAGACTAGGGAGAGCAGAATGATTAACCTGGCCAATGCCCGTACACCCAGGTGTCGATTGTGGGTGGAGCGGTCAGCCTGGTGATGACGTATCTTCCCCCTACTAGCTTACAAAGGGAGGAGCTAAAAGGCTTACCTAGGAGTGACAGGTAATAGCCTAGGGTGACATGTGACAGTAAGATGAACGGAAGGTGTAGACAAGAAAGATAAGCCAGCAGTAGTTCGCGTGTTTTTTGTAGTTAAGTTTATCCCTCAACCTTTTATGGAACTTACACTCTTTGCAGACACAGTCTATATACAACCACTTTGCGCTTGAGAAAACTGTTGCGGTTAACTGTACGACATTCACTCACTTCACTAATACTTTGGAACACAATGGACTTTTATTGACTTCTTGTTATTGCGTGTTATTGTAGTGCAGGGTAATTGCTATTCATATTCTGTGGCTGGTTTGATAAAAGACTTGAGATTCTTAACTGCAATAACGTTTGTGAACCTGGTCATATTTACGGGCGATGTTATGCACGAAACATGGTTACAAATGTAACAGTGTAGAATTTATTCAAGGGTTATCATTGCTGAGCCTTTTTCCCAGGACATTCTGCTAGCAACGTCTTGTGCGAGACGTCTCTTAAGTCGTTGTAAAACCCATGAGGGTGTACTTTAGAAGCACAAGTGCCTAACATGACACGTGCTTTATGTGCAGAGACTGTTTCCTATTGCCTTCCTTTCAGTCTGTGTGTGAGACCAACAAAACTACAAACCTTTCGCCTTGCTCCACCCATGGCTGATGGAATGAGAGGACGATCCAAGAATCCACTCAGTCAAAGCCTGTTGTTTCTGGGGATAGCAAGTGAAAACACCAAAAATAGAGCTCTCATGGGAGACTTTGATCTCGACTGGCCCCGCGATTTGAGACCAAACCCTCATAGCTTCTGGAAACACCGCAAACTGTGGTCTGCTTTGGCAAGATCGACAGTTTTGGCACACGTTTTCCTCACGAGCGTAGTGGCACCTGTCATAAATGGAGATTGTTCTTTCGATGAAGAAGGTCATGAAAATTTTAAAGGAGAAAGCCACTCCTGGAAATGTTTGCTGAAAGAAGTTTTCTGCCTGTGTAACAAAGCAGTTTCTACAAGAGGGAGAGAATTGTAAGAGCTCTCAAAGATTCTTTATTGACAAGGAATAGTGGTGTTAATTGCCACCCTAAGCAATTAGCTGAGCGTTCGTCTGCGCGCATTGAAACAAGAACTCGAAACTCCACAGTTAATACTAATGTGTTTACACAACTACTTTTCCCACATTGATTATGCATGGAAAGCAACAAAGAAAATAGACGTGTGATGTTAATGCCATTGCACGCGTCAAGAGTGTATTTATTTTACATACACAACCAAAATCAAACATTCGTTACTAAGTAGCTAGCCACATACGTTTTGCAGTCTTCGCATGTGAGTAAAAATGCCAAAAAATAGTGCCTAATGTATTAGCCAACCAAACCAGATATCATATAATGATATTTCGCGATTTTCTCAGCTGCATTTATTGTCCTTTATGTTTTTGGAGTCATAAATAGGACGGAGTCATTGTCTCTGCCACGGAATAAGCTTTTTATCTGACACGTTTATATCCTAAAACGAAACTGCTATCCCAACTAACGAACTTTGTTTGGAAAGAAATCACAGATGCAAGATTTTGTATTGATGCCTAATTCTGAATATATTTGAAACGATTTGTGTTACAGTTCTACTGTTTTCTTTTATTTAATAACAATGTCTTTGGTATAACAATAAGGTAGTCTCCTGGTGTCCTGAATAATGATGACGCATGAATATATGTATATATATTTATATAGCGTCTACAAGTACAGATATCACTCCAGGATATTCTTTACCAGAATAAGAATGATGGTCTTGTATATTCATCGGTCTCTTCCAAAAATATCACTATGTATTTTCTCTACTGTCGTAAACAAAGCTAAAACTCATACCGTTGCTTGATTTACTACTGTAGTATTCGTGTAAAATTCGATCGCAAGCAATCTGTTGCGTAAAAACGAACGTTAATCTACTCTGGCCACGGTTTACTGCGGTCCGAAGTCGGATAAGAAGAGATCTAGCGAAACTGTACCCTCTAGAAAACATAGAATTTAAATTTAAAATATCTGTTTCTACAAGATCACTGCTGTCAGTTAATGGAGTTAGAGGGATTGAATGACCTGCCATGAGTCGATGAGTTGATGCTCATGATCCTGTCAAGTGGTCTGCTGGAAGTTTTAAGAGGGGTCTAATCTTTAGATAACCCCGCTGCCTGCGTTCTGTGAAAAGTTTACTGCAGCACTTCGCGTCTTAGGATCTCGAGTGGACGCAGTTCGGATCTGCGGGGGTCTGACTGCTTTTTTCCTGACGTCATTCTGTGATGGCACTAGTGGGGCTCTGACTGCTTTCTTACTGACGTCATTCTATGATGGCACTAGTGGGGTTTTGACTGCTTTCTTACTGACGTCATTCTTTGCTTGTTTTCGTTACTATTCTAAATTAAAACCACATTACAAACATTAAGCCTGACTAACATGAATGATAATTTTGAAAAGATCTGGACTTTCGGCCCAGAGAAGATCAAAGGATAATAAAGAAAACTCAAAGTTGTCTCTAACTCGTAGATTCTTCAGTCGCGATCGGTAAGCTGCAAGGACGTTGCAAATCTGACAGACAGACAGACAGACAGACAGACAGACAGACAGACAGACAGACAGACAGACAGACAGACAGACAGACAGACAGACAGACAGACAGACAGACAGACAGACAGATGAAACTGGAAAACAAAATCAAGAACAGAAGTAGAAATGATGGAAGAAACAAACCGAAGTGTTCCCACTTCAACTTTTGTTCCAAAACAACGTTTCTGGTCTCGGAAAAACTCAGCCTTTCGTGAACAATGCGCGATTCACCTGTACTTAATGAACGCTGTCGTGTTTAAACTTAAAAGAAAAACACAGGCGAACCTCCCCTCAGATGTTTATAGTTTTTTCCAGGCCAAATCATCAAACAACAGGTATGTAGTGCAATACCTTACGATAAGGTGCACAGACAGCAACTGTCGGACCCCGCCATTCAAGACTTGAATGCCAGCGCTGTGTTTAAACACGATCGCGTTTTGGAGAAAGTGTTCGGTCTCTTTGCGGGCTTTTATGCAATTATTCCTTCTGTGACACTTCGTCTGGCCGGGCCTCCTCGCACGTTCGTTGAAGGTCGCATTCCAGTTGGAAATGCAGTTGATTTTTAAATGGATCTGGTAATTGTTTAAAGCCAGTCATCTGACACGTGTGTTAGCGGAGCTCCCAAGGACGAGGCGGTCAGACAGTTCAGTAGACTGTTAGCTTTCACTGCTTTAATTGTGGAATAGATTGTCTTTTCCGTGGTGAGTGGCTCAAAACATGCATGAGGAAGAAACCCGCATGTAAATCGACATGCAAGTTTGTCTCCTGATGCATTGAAAAGCCTTGTAAACATGTAAGATTTCAGTCACTTTAAACCACAAATTCTTGTTTTTATACATGAAGTTGAAAAGTGTTCGTGGTAGAAAATTTAAGCTAATTTACTGTAGTAATTCCGACTTTGAAAAATTGCTCTTCCGTGGAAAGTTGCGATGAACAGTTTCTATGAACGGAACATAAAACTTCTGTCACTTTAAGTTCTCGTCTTGAACTTCCGAAACAGACGTGAATTCCGAATGCAGAAAATTGACTGCAGGCAAGTGTAACAGGGTGAAATCCCCATTCGTACACTTTTATCTATTGCTACAGTATATGTACGCAAATTGACAGGCTATTTTATTTTCCCCGTTTTAGTATAAAAGTATTAAATATAGCCAGTTGTAGAAAAGTGATGCAGCGTGCCTGCATAGCAAACACAGTAATGCAATCTGTCTACATTCACATTAATTTCGGAAAATTCTGCATGGGTGCCTTGAGATACTTTCGTGCAGGAGTACTGAAATTAACAAGAACTGGAACTGGCCATTAAAATTGGGAAAGGCAGAATATAGGGAAATCTGTAAAGAAACAGGAAGTTGAGAGGGACAAAGAGAGCGCATAGAGCGGCAGTCGTGAAACTCCATTTTGACTTCAGCTCACCAGCACCAAAGCGCGTGTGTACCAACCGTACACCATAATATTAAGTACTTGTCTCTTACTATAACATTACATAATTGTTCCTCACTATGCGTTTTATAGAAAAATACGAAAAATAAATAAAACCGTAAACAGTACGTAAAATGAAGCAAACTTGAACGAAGGGAAGAGAAAAGAAAGGACTGGGGGAAATATAAGTCACAACGAAACGGAACGAAACGAATCGAATCAAAAAGAAAATAAGCAGACAAAAACAAAACACAGAACACATAAATTGTATTTACATCCATAGTCCACTTGGAGATTTAAAGTATTAGATTGTGTAGCAATGTGTACGGAAAAAGAAAGGCATCATATTCAAATAAAATCTTTAACAGAACTTAATTTCAGTTTCACTCTTCTCTCATGTTCGGCTTTCCTGCCTAGTATCGATCTGAAGTTCTCTCAACAGGTTTTCGTGCGTACGTGGTTTCACTAAAGCGGTACAAGAATGGTGCACTACATAGACCTGATAAAGAAATATGTGACGATGAGATTGTTTGTTTCAGTATGGATTTATTGCTAAGACATTTAATCTCAAATCGGCATTTCGAGAATAGGGTAGCTTTCCTCGAAAGCTCATCTGATAAGATCTATCAGTAAGCTGTGAAAACAAGTATTACGAAGCAAGGTTTCTTCGTGTTTCTTGAGATTCCCACATCATTAAGCATACAAAACGTTGATAAGAATTTTGGTTCACGGCAAGCCTTTGTAGATTTAGAGAACCATTGCTAAAGAAGATATACTTCGTTAAGCATATGGAAGGCGGCCGACAACGGAGCGGAAGAAAACAAAGCTAAGGTCAACATCTGCACCCCACCGTATTTTCAGCTCAGTTATCATCAAACTAAAACTTCCTATTGGCCCATAAAGATCCCAAGCCTTTTTCTAGAAAAAAGATTATTAATCGTTTGTCACATAGTCAGTTGAGCAAATAGGCACTCAACAGTTGCTGGAGATGGTACTGAACCATTAAGTTACTTAGAGTGACTTAGAGCTGAAATCTAATTATGCCATTGGAAGAAGTAGGTAGTATGGACACTTCAAGTTAGAGTTACTTAGAATTAAAATCTAATGTGTTCGTCGATGTAGTAAATAGAATACGATCTAATAATATATTGTTGGAGAAGCCAGTAGCTCATGGAACTGCGCGCAGAACAGATTCCCTCCCTCTCCTTCCTCCGTCTTTCCACACACACACACACAACACACAGACACACACCTTCTCTCTCTCTCTCACACACACACACACACACTCTCACTCACACACACGCACACGCACGCACACACGCGCATGCAAGAACACACGCACGCACCCTCTCTCACACACACGCACCCTCTCTCTCACACACACGCACTCTTTCTCTCACTCACTCACAGAAAAGAACTAATTCGT
This sequence comes from Lanistes nyassanus, assembly GCA_004794575.1. Classification (NCBI taxonomy): domain Eukaryota; kingdom Metazoa; phylum Mollusca; class Gastropoda; order Architaenioglossa; family Ampullariidae; genus Lanistes; species Lanistes nyassanus. The sequence goes on along the minus strand of SMGT01016480.1, from coordinate 154,889 downwards.
GGCTTCACTATGGCCCTACAGACATAAATTTAAGTCCTAAAAAACAGAAGCAGCATGATTTCCCCGTCACTGAGAATTCCACTCTTTGTCCACGATGTAAGGCCCAGTTGAGCAGATCCAGCTTTGTTAGCAATATTACTAGATGAAGCTGTACTTGTAAAGGTGTCATTTCGTTCTGTGGAGAGACGCTGCTTCCATCTAGCGGAGTGGCAATTTTGCACAATGTGGCAAAGGAGGATATAGTGATTTAGACAAACAAGAAATTTAAAGATTAAACACAAGTCAAGAAAGCAGAAAAATTCATCAAGTTTGAAACTTGTCTTTGCAATGTCTTACCAGGTTTGGAGAACTTGATGAGCAGCATGGAATATGGAGATGCTTGTATTAAACTGCTGTTGCTGTAACTCGAAGAAAATGAATTCCCCCCCCCCCACTCCTGTCATAATAACATCGTCAACAGACGCATTTTGAAGATAATTATTCCTCAGGAAATTAACGCCAACGACTGACACGAGACCAGTGGCTCTGCAAAACGTCGGCAGGCGCCGATTGGTCGATCACTCGACAATGAGGAGAGAAAAGCACTGTTAGCATGGCGTCATTGACTGGCCCCTTCGTGTTATCAAACTACGACTTACATAGTTGTTGACCGGCGAGAAGCATTGATCTGACGTCACAACTTCCAAAATCATCTGCACTTTTCTGTGAAGTGCAGAGTGGCCTCAAGCTTGAAAAAAACTCAGGTCAGCTTGGACCAGAGTGCGCAAATCTCGAAGACCGTGAGTGACATCCGAAAAAAGATCTTCGGAGCCGTACAAAGAATGTCTGGGAGGCAGAATGACCCTGTTATAATAGACATTTCTACGGTGTGCACGTTGCTGCTTAAGTCTGTTGTGCTTGTTTCAACAGAGGACGCAAATCAGCCAGTCGTGCAGACTGAACGCCGCTCTGTGGATCTAGGATGCTTTTTGCATTGTCGTTTGTAAAATGATACCCCCTAAGTGCCCGCTAGGATTGGGTGTAAATAAAGGGGCACAGTAGTTATAAGGAAAACAGCTGCTAATTTAACGCTTTCTACATCAACTCTAACTTCATAGATTCTTTTCTAGCAATCGTCGGACGTAACACCTCGGATGTTTTTGCTTGTCCAGGTTCAATCAGTTCACTCCTTTCTCTTTCTTTCCTTCTGTGTGCTCCTTCTGCTTTCGTGCTATCCATACGTAATCATTTAACAAAAGATGGTCGTTTACAGCAAAACGTTTCTTTCATTTTTGTGAGAAGATCTAAACGTCTTTGCTAAGAAACACGCGAAATATTTTATGCTCCCTTTCTCGTTGGTACCATGCCAAAAGCTAACTATACACTTTGCCTCCTTGGTAGTGAGCCAAGCCTTGACCTTTAAATTCTTTGGAGTGTCCGTAGGGGGCACCAAACGTGCAAAATTCATTGTTTAGTTATTTGCGTTTTCCATCTTCTGTCATTTATGTAAGTCACTTTTTCTTTTCATTTGTGTGAAATTAAGACAAACGAGCGATTTAGAAAAAACGATTAGCGTATAAACATTAATCTGAAAGATATCAATAACTCCACGTACTTATTTCTTTTTATAAATTTGTATCTGTAAGACTCCTGGGCTGGCTGCGTTCTCGCGTTTTTACGCTGTGAAACTCGAGCGGGCGAGTGATTAGGGGAGGAAGGGAGAGATGGGGGAGGGGAGGGGGAGGGAGAGGTAGAGATAGGAAGAGGGGATCGAAAAGCAAAGCTGCGCACTTTCCGAGGGGGAGAAAATGTGAACAAAGATCACCGTGCCTCAGTCTCTACATGCTTATTATTCGTATTGTGTACGTGTCAGTTGGAATCTCAATATCTGCCCTATGGTCAAGGATTTAGCTCCTCTAGAACCGGTTTTTTTGGTCAAGGTCTGCTTTGTTATGAGGATTACCTTCTCTGGCAGTGACCTGCTCGTGGTTACAGCAGCTGTGGAGAAAGAACCTTGACTGAGAAGATGAAGATTGAGTATGGAGCAGATCAAGTGGGGGTGGGGTGGTGGTGGTGGTGGTGCGAGTTTCATTAGGAATTGGGTGCGAAATCACAAGCGGACGGGTTATGACCTGTACAATTAGTTAATGTCACGTCCGCCCCGAACGCAGACAGTTTGCAATCACCTGCGCTTCGGCAACTACTCGGGGGTTTACATGAAAATTACATTTTCACATTCAACTCTGCTAAAGCGCGTGTAGCAAGAAAGTATATAGAAATGAAAGAGTGGTTATACAAAGAAGAAGGAACATATCAACTGGCTTATGTCTCAGTCGTCATTATCGTCTTCTTCGTCGTCGTCATCATCATTATCCATCATTTTCCTTCTCTTCCTTCCACTCTCTCTCTCCCTCTCTCTGTGTGCTACTTTCTATCCAATATGTCGAATAGCAATGATAGGCACAGTCCCTCTAATCAGGCTTAGGAAAATGTCAGGGTTTTTTTTTCTTTCGTGACTATGGCTTCCACCTCTCTGCCAGATAAACACTTGTAACAAGTGTGCACAAATGTGCTCGGAACTCCGTACGATCATGGGGTTTGCAGAAAGAGCCCACCTGCTCAAACTCTCTCCCTTGGGGGTGCTGGAACTGGCGTGACCTTTGCCAACGGGCTGCGCGAGCTCAGGTAAGGCATTCCTGGCTCTGTATCTCGGCCGTGGCATATCATCATCTGCCTTGGTAGCACACACATTACAATGCAATTGCCTTCATGGCGAGCAAACGTGCGTTTGCGCCGAGGAAAGGCACGCATTTACACAACGTTATGTGTACCGTGCATGTGAACAATCATACGTGTAGAGCCCACAATGTTATCATTGACATTTTGATATCTTTTGTGTCTAGTTGACACTGTCCATGTATCTCGTGAGGCCGAAGTTGTTCGTTAGGTTAGGTTTGGGAAATTTAAATATACAAACCTAGTCGTCGATTATGAATCCACCCATTTGAGTGACTGGAGTAAAACTTGCTGTGGTTCTGTATAGCGAACAAAGGTTCTTGGTGTTTTCTTTTTCGAAGAGCAAACAACCCGGATTTGGGTCAAAGACTTTTTGCGTTTCCCACGCGATCTTGGTCCACAGTGTAATGTAGAGCAGCGGCGCTAGGCGGAGCTTAGACACTTCAGTGGGTAGGGGATTTTATAGGGACCGTCCTCCCATCTTGATAGGATTTCGCATTCTGATTCCTACAGGGTCTGTTCCCTAGTCTATGCACTGAAAGAACCACCATACTGATACCTGCAGTAGAATGGGCAGTGCAGAACTGCAGCTTAATGTTCGGGAGATGGCCATGGCGTCTGCACAATGTTTAACTTCAGGTAATACTCCTTGGCCACCCCTGGATTCGAACCAGCAACCTCCAACCTGCTAGTCCCCAGGTCTATCCGCAGAGCTCTCAAGGCCTCGTCCAATGGTCTAAAGTAGTGCTTAGTGGTTTAAGTAAAAGCTGGGTGTCTGTATCTGAGTGTGTGAGCAGTTTAGCACCGGTCAGTTTTGTAGTATTTACAAGGCGCAACCCTGTCGTATCCAAGCAGTCTCAACAAAATAATCCAACCACTTGCACTGACTTTTCGTCTAATTTCTGTGAAGATGTTTCCTCCGATGGGCATGTCCCCCACACCCCCTCTGGATTTTTGTAAAAAAAACCCATCGCCTTTCAAAATCAAATAAAATAACTGATATTTTGTTTCAAATGGCTCGACCAACTTAACTGTTTCATTCCAATTAGTCAAACCTTGTGTCGGGCGCATTATGCGAACGTAACAGGACGAATGTACGTCGTAGTTCGGAAGAAGAAAAGAAAAAAGGTGGTATCCTAGCCCCAACCATGTAAACAGGTGCAATATGGCGGGACAGTATTTGAGCCCGCACGGAACCCGAAACCACAACTCTCAGCATCCCGCTCTGCGTGGCCCACTTAAGATCGTAACTCACTAAATGCTGTCGTGCGATCGATCGGTTCTCTCTTGGACTCCTAGCGTCACTCACGGAGCCTAGAACGTCCTACAAGCGGGCCACTGAGGGACTCTTTACTTTTAATTAAATTCTCAGCTCTGAATTAGAAACCCTTCCTAGAATACCGAATTTTTCATGACTTAAAAAACCGCTTTATTGAGATGTTCTCCTGCATTTAAGCTTGTCTGTAGTCTAAAAGCACCATGGTTTCGGCTAGTGGAAATGCCAGTGGGTTAATGAATTTCAAAGCTTACTGGCCATTGGACTCATGAAAATTCTGGAACTTCCCTTTCGTTGGTATTGGGGCAAGCATGTGTTATCGCTATTTGCCGGTTCCACAGGCCTGTCTGAACCGGACGTTACAACACTCACGCATTGCTGGTACACTTCGAGTTAGAATTGTGTCCACTGCAAATTCTTTCGCTAATATTTTTTTTAATTAATCTATTTTGGGCGTGTTTGCGTTTATCTGTGTCCCACCACCAGCATGCGTGTGCTTGCATAAGTTTGGTTGCAACTGATGGCTTTTCTGGGACATAAATCTAAAGGGTCTGTGTTATACGTCCGACCAGTATGCGACATTTTGCACAGTCGTATTAAAAGTAATATGACGCCACCTCACCTCTCCAAGTGTGGAAGAATAAAGTTATCTTTTGATAGATATATGAGATGCATAAGCACAAAAAACCCAAAATATAATATGACACACATTTATATAATTCTATTTTCTTTTGTGTCAGTAGTTTTTGCTCAGCTGCACTAATTTAACCAGGTAGCTGTTTGGCACGTGTTGTTACCTTTAATCAGTTAAGGAAACGGGCAAATCACGTTTTCTAAACTCTATAATTAATAAAATGTTCATATTTTTGTACGTGGTCACGATTTAATCTAGTCAAAAGTAATTTGTATTTCTCGAGGAAAATTGAAACTCCCAGATTAACTCCCTTGCTGAATATGAGCACGTAGGCCGAATGAATCGCAGCGTGAAATGACGTCACAGGCAACCGCCAGCTGCGAGAAGACCGGAAGCTGGTTTGTGATTACACGACACCTGACACGCCATCACCTTCCCTTTCACCATGCAGAGGGTTTTTTCCCCTCAAACCTTCGGACTGCAGAGAAAGAAAGAAAGAAAGAAAGAAAGAAAGAAAGAAAGAAAGAAAGAAAGAAAGAAAGAAAGAAAGAAAGAAAGAAAGAAAGGTGATAAAATTGCATACCTAAATACTTTGCATAACCTTAGCTGGTAACTTCTGAAAAGAAAAAAATACACTAAAAAAAAACTGATCCCTAAAATATTTTTCCCCACTCCCCGCCCCGAAGCTGAAGGACTAGACTCAGACCGACATTGCGCTGCGATGAGATATCTCAGGGTTTGGACTGCATGCCTGTGGACTGCAAGTAAAATCTCAGCTGCTAGTCAGGACAGAGAGCGACATTTTATGAAGGACAGAAAACTTGAATTAAGAATTTATTAAACATACGGTGACAAGGGAACTGGACCAAGCTAAGACATGACAAAGACGAAGACAATCTACATGTTTCGGGGCACTACCCCTTCATCAGGACGACACAAAAACGACGAAAAAACGAAAACAATGAAACAGCAGGTCATTTTCCTGCTGTCCAGGCCATGCGCCACATCTACTGAAGCTAAGTCTTTTTCTTCTGTTTTCATTGTTGTCGTTTTTTCGTCGTTTTTGTGTCGTCCTGATGAAGGGGTAGTGCCCCGAAACATGTAGATTGTCTTCGTCTTTGTCATGTCTTAGCTTGGTCCAGTTCCCTTGTTTTAAATTTAAGATAGGTTTTCCCTCCAAGCGGCAGTCACCTGTTTTTCTTGTAAACATACGGTGTCCGACTACTCATTCAATTTCCGTATTTATTTATTTTCTTAGCAGTTCCGAATCCCTCAGTAGAGTGGGCGGATCAAAACTCATAGTTTTTTAAAAATCACTTTACCGTAATTATTCAATCCCTTGGCCTAAAGAGAAAAATATTAAGGAAGTCAACTGTTTTTAAAACTTGGAATGTTTTGGATTTATCTCTGCCGTCTTTGCAGATGTTGAAGTCCGACTGCAGAATCCTAAGCCTGTGTAACTGTACACTCGCGTGCATCGCTCGATCTGTTTGTCAAATGGCAGTTAAGTGTATCTCATGGACATCAACACTGGCAATGCATCTGATGTTCCTGTGACATCAGCGCAGTCATTGATGTAGATTAGTATAGCGTAATCTTCACCGGGCAAATATACATCTTCGCTCGCAGAACCTTCGGAGTCACCTTAGCAACAATCCATCAACAGCAGAGACAAGCACCACATCAGATAAAGCAATGACAATGGACAGACAGAATGAATACATTTTTTAAAAATCGAATCGCTATAAACTGATGGCCTATTAATAACGACGACAAATACGTTCAGCTACAGAATTGCGTGAGAGACGAAAATGTAAATCATCTGAGAGACAGATTCTTACCTTGGGCATGATGCAAAAAGAGGTGATTACTCCCAGCCGGCAAGAACATCAACAAAGAATGGTTCTTCTTGAATGTATCTGCTTACTGTTTTGGCGGAGCACCCAAGGCAAAACCCAAGCATACCGCACTAAGAAATCCCCGCAAAATCAACACATGGAGGCTATGTGCAGAAGAATCCTCCCCCCTTCTCTCTATACTACTACTCTGTCAAGTATCGCGAGGAGTGTGTGAAGTGCTAGACCTCACCTGGCAACGGTGTCTGACTCTGCATCACTGGTCTACAAAGTTATCCTAGAACAAGAGTTCAAGTTATATACGGTAATAATAACATCCCCCCACCCACCACCACCACCACACACACACACACCCACGCCTAAAAATGAAAAGTAGGGAGAGCGCATAATAAATCTACAGAGATGTTGGCCTGACGCAAACGGCGATAATGCCCTCCCGCCTCCCCGATGGCGAGTTGGGAGCAGAGACAGGCAGTACACGATGTGATGGGGTACAAGGGAAGCAAGCAGCAGGTCATGCGCTGCCTGTGTGGAGGGGTGGGAGGTGGGGGTAGTGTTGGAGTCGGAGTGAAGTAGGTGCTTTTGGAAGGATAATATCCAAAAATAGGTGGAAGGGGGTAGAAGGGTGGAGTGATGACGATGCTACTGATCGATTGCGTTCAGTGGTTAACAGCAGCTAGAGGAACTAAAATATACTGTTCAAAAGAATTGGGAGACCAAACTGCACGCTCTACATGACGCCAGAACACATATCGGTAGCAACAATGAAATTCAAGTGTACCTCAGCGTAGTCAACAAAAAATACTTAAAAGATTTAATAGGATATTTTCATTCCAACAGCAAGATTCTCTGCTGAGAAGGACACAGTCCAGATATACGAAAGTTCAGAACAGGCGCAGCACAGAATAACGTTGTGTACCTTTCAATGCCCTGCTCCAATCAGCCTCAACAATGCTTCATCTTGGGGGCATGGTTACAAACTGTCTTTCGATTGTATCCATAAATAAACACAAGTCCCTCAGCAGTGACTGGAAATGTGTTCACATTATACATGGACATTGTTAGCACGTTTACTGCGTTTTAGTTTAGTTTTGTTGTTTGGATTTGGACACATTGACGTCTTGAATCACGTTTGACGGCCTCCTGTGTGTGCACAAATGCCTCAGCACTGATTTCCATCCTAACTGACGTTCACTGTTGCAGCATGAAACAATATGTATCCAAATGTGCGCGGCTGGATGTTGTGTTCTTGCGCATTACACGAGTCCGTGACCTGCGTGGTAAAGAGCTGGTCTTTGAATTCTTTTGAGCAGTATAGATAACTAAGATATCGGTCGAAACGTGCTCACCAAGTATAATAGCCCGCGTACACACACACCCACCCACCCACCCACACACACACACACACACACGCACACACAGACAAACACACAAAACAATAACAATTGCATATGCACGTATGCGCGGACACAACCACCCACCCTCTTTATCTCTCTCTCATCTCTGTCTGTCTGTCCGGCTCACATACCTCATTCCACGCACATAATTTATCTGCATTTGATATAATAAGTATAATAATTTATAATAATTTCTTCATTAATCTCAGTACTGATCGAGAAAATGTCTTTCCGGTCGCCCCTTGTGAAGTTCCCGTGTGGCCAGGGCGGGATCGAAGCAGAACAGAACAGACTTACTCCTTGTACCTTCTGTTTTCTGTCGTTGGGCAAAACGTGTTCTAGTATCCACGTATCCACAGACTAAAACGTGGTCTAGTATCCACGTATCCACAGACTAAACTCGCGTCCTTGCATGCAGCACGTGTTTATTCTTTTAGTCAGAAGCGGGGTGGGGGTGGGGTCCAGTGGATCCGGCATGATTTTTTTCGAGCCGTTATTTTATGGCCGGCTTCTCGTGTTTCCAATATGTCGAATAAAACTTCAAATAAAAAAGAAACCTACTTCATATTTTTCGAATGAAAGACACCCCCACCTTCCCTGCCCAATGTGTTCATAACGATACTGCAATAAACTGATGCATAGGTATAGAAAACTAGATGCCATTTTGTTTTAGATGGTTGGGCTAGTTCTTCGGGACTGCTTATGGTCCACCTTTTCGAAAATTGTCAGCCCTGACGTTAGCGAACACTTGCTCTCACTGTGCAGGTCAAGAGACTCAAGCCTGCTACAGAGGAACGAACATCAAGCCTCTCAAACAACATTCATGTTTTAAGGTTTCAACAGACACTGCCAAAGCAAAACAACAGCGCAAATAAGAGCGAGGGTTATCTAGCGAAAAGGTTCATTCTAATATGTTAATATATCCTTTTATGTTCCTTCCTTTGGTTTTTACAATTGACGTTTTCAATGCGGTAATCGTATTGGTATTCTGAGGTACACGTCACTTTTTTTACAACTAGATCTATGATGGGTGGGGGGGGGGGTATTGCCCAGTTGCACCAGTCTCTCACATTGAAATGAACTGGCTCTGTAAACCCGTTGTAAGCATTTTAATTTGGATTTTAATTTGGATTTTAATTGAATAAAGAACAAATGAGGACAGAGCGCTATAAATCATCAAACGATAATCCCAACAAGGTACTGGCAGCGCTAGACACACCCGTATGCTGACGTATGCAACCAAGGGATTTTTAGCGCTCTGCCCTCATTTGTTCTTTATTCATTATATTGTGCACCTTGAGGTTTCATGTATTTGTCCTATGTTGTGTTTGTCTTGGATCCCAGTCGCCAGCATACGCTTAGTGACCGGGCTGACGATATAAAATAGGGATTCGCTGTATGCACACGTGGTACACCGGGGGCTAGCCGTGTGAAGACTAGGGTCGTTTAAAAGAAAGGGACGGCAGATCTTTTTAGAAGATCTGCCAAGTTCCTTACTTTCGACTCTCTCTTTGCTACGTGTTTGGGTACGGTAGGCTCCCTTGGTTGCATACGTCAGCATACGGGTGTGTCTAGCGCTGCCAGTACCTTGTTGGGATTATCGTTTGATGATTTATAGCGCTCTGTCCTCATTTGTTCTTTATTCAATTAAAATCCAAATTAAAATCCAAATTAAAATGCTTACAACGGGTTTACAGAGCCAGTTCATTTCAATGTGAGAGACTGGTGCAACTGGGCAATAC
>SMGT01016480.1:113534-145259 GCA_004794575.1 Lanistes nyassanus | reverse complement strand
CACACACACACACACACACACACACACACACACACACACACACACACACACACACACACACACACACACACACACACACACAAAACAACAACAACAATTGCATGTGCACGTATGCGCGGACACAACCACCCACCCTCTTTATCTCTCTCTCATCTCTGTCTGTCTGTCCGGCTCACATACCTCATTCCACGCACATACTTTATCTGCATTTGATATAATAAGTATAATAATTTATAATAATTTCTTCATTAATCTCAGTACTGATCGATAAAATGTCTTTCCGGTCGCCCCTTGTGAAGTTCCCGTGTGGCCAGGGCGGGATCGAAGCAGAACAGAACAGACTTACTCCTTGTACCTTCTGTTTTCTGTCGTTGGGCAAAACGTGTTCTAGTATCCACGTATCCACAGACTAAAACGTGGTCTAGTATCCACGTATCAACAGACTAAAACGTGTTCTAGTATCCACGTATCAACAGACTAAAACGTGTTCTAGTATCCACGTATCCACAGACTAAAACGTGTTCTAGTATCAACGTATCCACAGACTAAACTCGCGTCCTTGCATGCAGCACGTGTTTATTCTTTTAGTCAGAAGCGGGGTGGGGGTGGGGTCCAGTGGATCCGGCATGATTTTTTTTCGACCGGTTATTTTATGGCCGGCTTCTCGTGTTTCCAATATGTCGAATAAAACTTCAAATAAAAAAGAAACCTACTTAATATTTTTCGAATGAAAGACATTCCCCCCCCCCCCACCTTCCCTGCCCAATTTGTTCATAACGATACTGCAATAAACTGATGCATAGGTATAGAAAACTAGATGTCATTTTGTTTTAGATGGTTGGGCTAGTTCTTCCGGACTGCTTATGGTCCACCTTTTCGAAAATTGTCAGCCCTGACGTTAGCGAACATTTGCACTCACTGTGCAGGTCAAGAGACTCAAGCCTGCTACAGAGGAACTAACATCAAGCCTCTCAAATAACATTCATGTTTTAAGGTTTCAACAGACACTGCCAAAGCAAAGCAACAGCGTAAATAAGAGCGAGGGTTATCTAGCGAAAAGGTTCATTCTAATATGTTAATATATCCTTTTATGTTCCTTCCTTTGGTTTTTACAATTGACGTTTTCAATGCGGTAATCGTATTGGTATTCTGAGGTACACGTCACTTTTTTTACAACTAGATCTATGATGGGTGGGTGGGGGGGTATTGCCCAGTTGCACCAGTCTCTCACATTGAAATGAACTGGCTCTGTAAACCCGTTGTAAGCATTTTAATTTGGATTTTAATTGAATAAAGAACAAATGAGGACAGAGCGCTATAAATCATCAAACGATAATCCCAACAAGGTACTGGCAGCGCTAGACACAACTGTATGCTGACGTATGTAACCAAGGGATTTATAGCGCTCTGTCCTCATTTGTTCTTTATTCATTATATTGTGCACCTTGAGGATTTCATGTATTTTTCCTATTTTGTGTTTGTCTTGGATCCCAGTCGCCAGCATACGCTTACGATATAAAATAGGGATTCGCTGTATGCACACGTGGTACACCAGGGGCTAGCCGTGTGAAGACTAGGGTCATTTAAAAGAAAGGGACGGCAGATCTTTTTAGAATTCTGCCATGTTCCTTACTTTCGACTCTCTCTTTGCTACGTGTTTGGGTACGGTAGGCTCCCTTGGTTGCATACATCAGCATACGGGTGTGTCTAGCGCTGCCAGTACCTTGTTGGGATTATAACAATATGCATAGTAAGCAGTATATTAGATGTATGGTATTTAGTGGATAGACGCAGGGCACATAAGTACAGCACATTCTATATTTGACAGGGCTGGGAATTGACCTGCAACGCACTCAAACTGCCTAGTGTGGACATGCATGACAGGTCAGACAGGTCAGACACACCACCTTGAGCTACTCGCACTCAGTCACACAAGTACATTGACAGCATAACCCAAACTAGAGCAGTCAGGAGGCCCCAGCTGGCCATGGGAACCTAACCCTTAGTCCTTAGTTTAGGGGGTATAAAGAGGCTGGCACGACCAGGGCGGAGGCTTTTTGGGTTCTTCGTTTGGCTTCTTTTCGCTTTTGGCTTTGGGCTTGTTGATTTTTGGACGATGGACTGGCCGGGGTGCCGGGACCAGGGATGGATGTAGAGGATGTGAAATAAAAGAATTGAACTGCGACGAAGTGCTGGTGTTCTTTCGGCCACGGATGTACGGGTGACTGAGACGAACATGTCATCTCGTGTTTGCTGGTGTCATGACAATGGTACATTTGCTTTCTGATGCCGTGACGCCTGTATGACGCTACATTCGTGGTGTCGTGACCATTCGGGAACGCCATAATGTTACAGGATTATCGTTTGGATTTTAATTTCTAGTTCCATTGCTGAGAACCTCAATGTTGCATTTTTGCACGGGGTTTTGATGGATCTTACAAGGTTAACCAGTCAAAAATTTGAATCTTCTCTGTGCAAAGTTATACTACTGTTTAAAATCCCATAGGAAAATGCAGCGAGTCATTTATTTTTTTTTCAAAATCAGTTTTTAACGCATAATGTCTGAGCCTCGGCCGATTTCTTATCAAAGCATTTCAACAGCCATGGCTTTTTCTTTTCATTCAGGCCAGATGGTTGTATCTATGCATTAATCTGCCACCTGAACATGGTCTAGTCTCGCAAAACCAAACTTAAAGACAGAAAGTGGTTGTTCTCCAGAGAGACTGTTGCCCTTTAGAAATTAGGTTGGACAAGCAGAGTGTTGGAAATCCTACGTGATGTGTCCTTCTGACTAACTGCATCTATCCATGTGCATGTGTTACTGTACTATCCATCCATCCATCCATCCATCCATCCATCCATCCATCCATCCATCCATCCATCCATCCATCCATCCATCCATCCATCCATCCATCCATCCACCCATCACTTTTTCTTGACTTCTGCTACAGCTGCAATCAGCCCTCGGACTAGGACTCTTTCTCCCCCATCTGCCCCCTTCCGTACTCTGCTCTCTCTCTCTCCTTTTCTCCTTCCCTCTCTCATTCCTCTTCTCCCCTCCCACAGTTACATACAAAGGCACATACATATACACATATTCACACTCGCCTTGACTGAATCTACAGGTGACTACAGACGTTCACGGTGTTGGAAGTGAACACCTGTAGCTTGATGTCAGCTCTCAGACTAACACCGTCATGGCGGCGCACAGGTCTTATCTACACTGTCATACCACTAACCTGTTAGCAGGCTCTCTTTAGAAACTATAAATAACAGAACGGTATTGTGTAAAATATATGCTTTTAAAAGCGTTCGCAATGTGAGTGCGCACGCACGCACGCACGCACGCACGCACGCACGCACGCACGCACGCACGCACGCACGCGCACACACACAAGCACAGCCACACACAAGCACAGCCACACAGCGTTCTACCAAAAAAGATGCATAGACAGACAACACTTGCTGATAATAAAGGTACAGGAATATACATTGGAGTATCAAGCACATTTCGTATAACAGGCAAGCAAGATGGAAAAAAGGTGAAACGTTTTGATTAGCATATTGCTAATCATGTTCTGCATATCATGTTCACATCTTTTACATTTTTAGGTTGAAATTATCTCTCTATAACCTTTTTTATTAAATAAACCTCTTTAAAAAAGTAAACATGAAATTTTAGGCCATATAATGTTATAACTTGACTGTTCAAATATTCGTTCCACCAGCAGACGTATTTGTTATCAAGAACTAATTCCACGTGTAGTTGAGCGTGCATTTGTGTATTTTTATAAGAACCTTTACTACATGTGTGTTATGTCAGGGACTTTACAGGGGTTAGTTTTATATAACTTTTTTGCTTGCCTCAAAAAATGTAATTATATATGAAAACTGAAGGTTGGAATGAAAACACACACACACTCACGCACGCACGCACATACACACGGACGTACACACGCATACACACACACATTATCACATGTATCCATGTCCATACGCATGCACCTTGGCACATACACGCTAATTCTTTGTCTGGGTGGCGTGAGGACTTGGTGGGGGTGGGGGGTAGGGTCAGTAAAACAGAGGATCCGCTGGGATTACCTTAACGGCACGCCCATTTTAAGGGCCCCGAGCTAATCACGAGTAGTGGCTGTCTGTACACCCTCTTGCGCAGTGTTTCACGATACCACACAGTGAATTAGAAGTTTCCTCTACGACAAAAAGCTCAAATCTCGACCCTCACGATTTATTTGTATGCCGCGTAAGGCGATAGTCCTAATCGCACTCGCTCCTGCCAGTTTATCAAGGGGCATTACTCCAAGTCGCAAATTACCTTGCACGCGAAAGTTCCAGACCGTGTGTACGTGCAAACCCACATGCAGTTCTGTCCACAGATGAGGTAATTTCGTAAAACAAGACGTCTGCACTCCGATATTAATGACTTCGTTAATGCAACAAAACGTAGGGCCCCAAGCTATCCCCTACTGGATATCTGCAGACACAGTATCTGAAACTGGGTCATTGAAGGAGTCATTGCGTGGGAGTTGATGTTTTCTTCTTATTTATTTACTTCTTTATTTATCAGTTACCTTATTTTTCTTTCCTTCCAGCCTCCATTCATTCTAGTGCTATTTCCTTTCGTTATATAGTAGTACATTAAAGAGCTTGTATCATTTTCAAGTTAAAAGTCAAGTCAAAACCAAGCCAGATCTTCTCGGTGGCTTGCTGAATTCTTACACAAGTAGTTTTTTTTTCTTTAAGAACGGACAACAAACGACGGCGCACTACTACAGGTTTTGACAGCACAAGGTACGAGTCTACCCAGTAGTATTCTCATGGGGTAACCAGTAATATTCTCATGGGGTAACCAGTAGTATTCTTATGGGGTAACCATTAGTATTCTCATGGGTTGACCAGTAATATTCTCATTGGTGATCAGTAGTTTTCTCATGAAATTATCAGTGGTATTCTGAGGGGGTAACCAATCGTATTCTCACTGGGTGACCAATAGTATTTTAATGGGGTAACCTGGAATATTCTCTGGGTTAACCAGTAGTATTCTGATGGGGGTTACTACATGTAGTAGTAATCTCATAGGGTGAGTAATCGTCTTCTCATGGAATAACCAATCGTATTCTCATGGGTCAACCAGTAGTATTATCATTGGATGACCAGTAGTATTCTGATGGGGTAATCAGTAGTATTCTGATGATGTGACCAGTAGTATTTCCTTGGGGTAACCAGTGGTCTTTTCATAGGGTAACTACAGTACTTTCATGGCTAACCAGCAAAGTTCTTAAGAGGAAAGCAGTAGTATTCTCATAGGGTAACCAGTAATATTCTTATGGGGTAGCCAGTAGTATTCTCGTGGGTAAACAGTAGTATTAACATAGTATTCCCATTGGGTTCTTAATAGGTCTGACACACGGAAAAAGCTTAAGACCCCTCCCCAGCAGCAAGCAAGCACGCACGCACGCACGCACGAACGCACGCACGCACGCAATCGCTGTCACAAACTCATAATCTCCGTAAGAGTAGATGAGGTTTCAGCGAGACGTCGTTAAAAAAGCATTTCTTATGGTGGATCACACGGCTCAATCATATCGTATGTTAGCAATCGTAATAAAATAATCCAACTGCACGCATTGAAGACTTTGTTCATTGCAACCTTATCCCCCGATTTTAGCTAAAGTATCTGTCTGTAAAGAATGTTTATATAAGTTTGTTGAAAATATATTTTCTTCGAAAGCCCTATGCCTGCTTGTAGTCGACTCTGGTGAAGCGCTTGGTGCCCACACTAGTTTGGTTGAGCTGACAGGCCGCACAATACAAGGTTTTGTGATGATAACGATAATAACAATAAGGAGGACGAGGAGAGGAAGAAGTGGTGGTGGTGCTAGTGGTGGCGGTGGTGATGGCGGTGGTGGTGGTGGTGGTGGTGGCGGCGGCGGCAGCTGCGGAAGCAGGACGCAGGAGACGGTACGCACATGCTATTTCCAGAAAGAAATGTGTTTTCCAGAGATGGGATCTGAATCCACGACTGACCACTTGAGATTTGGTCAAACATACTACAACTTGTTCAGAAAATAGTTCAACTCCGTCTCAAAGGTTTTGCTAACGAAACAACAATCACTGGGCCTTTTAGCATATGATGGCACAGATGTTTCTGATGTTCAGATCTCATTATTTTAAAATAGCTCCACAAGCGAGCATATTCTACTCTCTGTTCTTAGTCTCTATCCCTGTCGCGTCATTCTCTGTCCCTTTCGTGCACTCGTGACCTACAGATCACATCACGGTATCTTCTTTTTGACCCAAAGACTGCCACGAAGAGAATTTCACACTCAGATACGGACGCCGCTGGAAATTTGACGCTGTAGTTCAATGATGTCTCATAAGACTACAATATCTTGCTAAGACTAGCAGTCCTGCAGCAGTAGAAGTCTCGTCAACGGGAAATGTCCAGGCCTTGTCGAAGACACTGAAAGGGAGCCCGGTGTTTCTTTACAACGGAACCATTGTGTCAGACATTTCTTTCAACAAGATCGATTGTCATTTTGTTGTCTATTTCAGCTTTAATGCTAGTCACGGAATTCTGACCGAAACATCGATTTAAACAAGTCTAGACCGTGCTGTGATAAGACAGGCGCTGTTAGTGAGACGACGCGCAAGTACTGCTCACGAAATATGCGTTGACATCAAGAGGAAACGCACTACTCTCTTACAAATGCCGAGAGCTGGAGCTGGCTTCTGTCCGAGTATCACTCAGTCACGAGGGCGGCTTTACAATGAAAAGAAATACATAAAAATAATCACCGGATGTGCGCCACTTGAAAGAATCTTTTCGAGCTGTGGTTGTAGCAGCTCATTCATTTTATGATTTAACTGTCGTGTTATCGGCCTAAAATGTCGGCGCAGGGGTATACTGTCTTGAACCATAGCTCCGCTGATTCACTGTTATTCGTGGGATGGTGAACTTTGCTTGTAACCCAGGTCTGGTTTCTTTCCTATTCCTTGTTTCTCTTCCTAAATAAATACTGCAGTAAGTATATCAAGCATACATAAATTGTGAATCTTTTTCTCTTTCTGCCTCTCTCCGTCTCGTTCCGTCTCCTCCTTCTCTCTATCTCTCGCTCCCTGTATTTCCCTGTCTCCTACATTTCTCCCAACTTGTTTCCTCGTTCAGTTCTCTCCGATTTTGTAGGATTTTGTCCAGCTAACTTTGCGATTTTATCGAAAATGTGTCTGCGAAGAACATTGAATTTGTTATAATTTATAAGACTATATGATAAGTACATGGATGGTGTAGCTTCTTATTACTGGTTGCATTTGAGCTAGCCAACCCGTGGGCACCCAGCTTTACGCTGTGTTCTTTATATAATAAAGACCTCGTACGGCGTATTACCTACATCTTCTGCTCACCTCGCTTAAAATAATAAAATAAAATAATAAAAAGGTGGAGGCTCATGGACACAAGAAACAGTATGTGGCTTTTCGCTCGTAAAAAACTTATAATCTAATTTCTTTTCTTTTCGTTCCCTGCAGGGAGAGGTCTGCGTCAACATATTTTAGACCCCTTTCCTCAACCACCATCTATTTTCACAGCCAGCGGAAGTTGAAAAAAAGTGATCTACTCTTCTCGCTTATATTCTCTAAGTATTTTTCCAGTATCCCAGCAGCTACTAAATCTCACGTGACTGGCATGCACACTTCCGGCTGACGCTCAGGCAAGAGGGTAAAGTATTTCACACAAGACATGCGTGTTCTGGCGTCAAGAAGTATAAAGGGTCTTCTCTCCTTTTCTCTCTCTCCTACAGGCCGGGGATGGGAGGAATAATCTATCGCCCCCACCCTTTTTCACTCCTGCAAAGCCTCGTACACATTTTATCCGTTTTTGCCGAGGTTTTTACTGTATTCATTTCCCTTATTTCAAGCCCGCTTACAGACGCTATTGCTCAGACCAAGTAGTCTGCTGTCTAATGTGCAGCGAATGCGCAAGCAGCAGTTGTAAGTTATTCTCTCTCTCGCTCCCACTTGATAATACCACAAGCAAATACAGAAGCTAAGATTGCTAACAGGTAAAAAGGTATTTATTGATATCACTACTCACATTTTGTTTTCTTCAAAAGCAGTAGGAAAGCATCTTTAGGGTAGCTTGATTTTTTCTGTTTCTGTATTGCTGTTGACGGCTGGCTTATAGTGTTTATATTGTCTATACATGTGACAAAAAAGGACTTCGCTGGAGAAGTAAGACTTGTGTTGTTGACATTGGGGTTATCCAATGTGTAAAAATGTTCGTTTACCCTAAGACTTTGTTGTAAAGTAGTTTCAACCACACTGCTGGAAATTGCTGATTCGCAGATGTGGACGTAACAAACAAGGGCTGACCAAGAATTTGAAATGTGTGATAAGATCATATGACACGATGTCTATTTCTGGCGCCAGATAGAGCGAACGTTTACTTCTCTTGAACGTCTCTGGCTTATTTTGCATGCAGCAACAAGGCTAACACAGATTTCGGTGAAAATGGCACATCAGCTGGGAGTAGGATGGAGAAAATAGAAATTGGGATCTAGTTTTTCTTGTTTCCTTGTAATTCAAACCAGCAGCATAACCAGACTACGAGACAGTGTTAGCAGCTGTAACGCAGAAACTGGCTTAGACAACTCATGTCATGATTTGTTTCCCCTGCAGAATACATTAAGTCCTCAACAATAATTTATTGTTGCAAACTTCACTCCTGTGTGGTTTGTTCGTGTTTCTATCATGCATCATTTGTATATCTGCCACGTTCCTTACTTTCGACTCTCTCTTTGCTACGTGTATGGGTACGATAGGCTCCCTTGATTGCTTACGTCAGCATACGGTTGTGTCTAGCGCTGCCAGTACTTTGTTGGGGTTGTCATTTGTATATGTTTAGAGCTGTTTCCATGTTTACCTCTCACTTTGACCAGGCCAGCCATTGTGCACACAGCCGATGTCCCGTGTCACGGCTGTCTTAATAACACTGTTGTCACTGTGTTATTTTTTAATAGCAACCTGCAACCTTCCAATCACTGTCCACACCTGTTCTGCTAAAGATGCAACGGACATATTCACTCTGTCTGACCTCCTCCTTCCCGCCAATAAATGACACGCATTAGTTTATCGCTCTCGTTCATTCCGATAAAATAAAAGAATGTCTGATGACAAGGCCGGGAGAGTGGCAGAGTGAGGGAGGTAGAGAGGAAAGAGCAAAAGAAGGAGATAGGGAACATTAAAATCAAAACTGAAGAAATGAAATGTCAAAACTTTCATCCCTCCAGCTTCTCTCGCTACCTTTTCATGCGCAGCCACCAACACGCACTCGCAGTCAAGTCTCCATTCTCACTTGCATTCACGCTGGGGTGACCTATCTGTGTCCTCCCACTTTTACAGATTGGGGTTTGGGCGAGTGATCACCTAGCTCTCCACCCGCGAGGGAATGAATGAGTCCTGCTCACGCTATATACCGAGCTCCCTTTCACTGGCCGGCCCTTTTTGTAGGGATTTCCTTCTCCCCACAATCCATAAGTACAGTGTTTGTGACAACTGTCGTAAATTCTTTTACTACCACATGCTGTCCATGTGTTGACGAAAATGCGAGAAGAAAGTAGTTTCATCTTGGTGGGCTGGTCCTTTTCAAGATATTAATCGAAATAGAGATTTCTGTATAAGCCTTTAAAGCTCTCCCCAGAAAATCACTCCGGTTATGCTTGTCTTTGCGAGTCTCTGTGCTTATCCATGGCAACGCATACAGTTTTAACAATGTTTACCTTCGTGTAACTCGGCTTCAAAAAGCTGTTTAGTGACTTCGCAATGTACACATCCAACCCCGTTAACAGCTTTTGGAGACTGTTAAACTACTTTTTGTCTCTCTAAATAACTGTTTTCATTCTCCTTATTTGAACCTTGAAAGCCTACAATGCCGTGCTCGAAGCTACGATTAAATGGAAAATATATTCAGAAATGAAGAATGTGAGCAAGGGGCGTAATAAAAAAGACTAGGCTTAACATCTATGTTTGCTTTGTAAGATGTTGTCACATGGATTTATGTCATGATCAGCCTGTTTTTAAAAAAAATAACTTACGTCGATGATTGGTGGATATGTTCATCTGTGGGGTTGTTATTAACACCACAAGTTCCTTGCCACACTGTTGGTCGCTGTAAAATTTTGTTCCATTGAAATGACATGTCAACAAACCACACTGTCGCCATGTGAGAATGCCCATCAATTTTTTGGTCTTTTTTTTGTCCTCTGTTGAGAGAAATTTGTCGTATCTATTCTCTTTGGCTACACTGTGATAAAGATCAGCCCGCGTACCCTACAGCAAGCCACTAATAGCAGTTCTCTAGAAGTTGAGGCGCTGCAGAGTTTTCAAACAACAGCAACAACAACAACAAATTTTAGTTGTGTCACAAAATTTTGCTGGCCTTAGACGTCCTCCGCCGCGCCTCCACTTCCCCTGAGCTGATTGGCTTAACTTGGGGGAGGGGGGGTATATCTCCACACAGGATCTAATCCAAAGTGACGTCAGTATACCGGAAGTCTGCTGTCAGCGGCTGAAAGAGTTCCTTTCACTACTTTTATTCCACATGAGTGAGCCAAGTGGGACGAATATTTCCGATATTCCAGCCACCTTTACCTGATGTGATTGCTTGAGCAAGACTAAATGAGACTGAATTGATTATCCTAGTGAAATCCACGTCGCGTGATTTCTTCAGCGTTTACTAAGCAACCACGTGGCACCAACTTCAACTTCGATATAATGAGTGCATTTCTAAGTTTAGAGCAAAAACTCTAGTGAACTAGTAACTGAAATCACTGCTTGTTGACCAGAGGCCCAAACAACCTGTTTCAATCGATGCGAACGGAACGTCTACAGCATGCAAATCAAGCGACAAGTTTCTCTCCTGTGCTTCAAACACGTGGAAACAGGCAGCCAGCCATTCCCGCGCATTCGTGAATGTTGCCATGGTGAAATTTCCTTCTTAGTGGCTCCCTCCGCTTCCAAAAAGAAACTCCGTATGATTACAATTAAGAAAATATCATTTTTTTTCTTTTTTCTTCCTTCTTTCCCTTCTCCCTTATTTTCTCTCCACCACTCCCCATTCACTTTCCAGGGCTGTTTCTAGACACTCAGGTCACCAAAAAATAGACACCCAGATAACCAAAATTGTTGTACCATAGTCTCCTATCATAGCGTAGCTGTCCACCCAGCCACTTCGCAGACATCTTCCTGCTCCGGTCCCATAAAAGAAGGAAAAAGTTTGGCTCACTAGCTGACGTGTTGGGGTCACTTGATGACGTCAGATAAAAGTTCTTCTGCAAATACATTCTCTTTTCCCCCAAGACATTACGAAGGAAAAACAAAATAATATGATAATCTAAAATATACAAGAAAAACAGGTGAATGCCGCTTGGAGGAAAAACCTTTCTAAAATTTACAACAAGGGAACTGGACCAAGCTAAGACATGACAAAGACAAAGTCTGGACCAAGCTAAGACATGACAAAGACAAAGTCTGGACCAAGCTAAGACATGACAAAGACAAAGTCTTTGTCTGTGTCATGTCTTAGCTTGGTCTCGTTCCCTTGTTTTAAATGAAAGGCTGGATTTCTAAGTAGGCGCAGGTTTTTCTTTTTGTCCAATAATCCATTTTCCTCCTGTTTGCCTTTATGAGTCAGTTGAGAGAACTAGTCCCTCCTTTGCCCCCATTGCCCCATTCACAAACCCGCCCACTCGAAACGTCAAATCTTTAGTTACAGTCATCGGTGTCTTGGGTTGAACCACGTATATTCTCCTATCTCTGTTCCTATCGCGCAACTGTGATCTCCTCTGTCAGAAGAATTGCCGGTATTTCTGGAGTAAGGTCAAGCCCACACTCATGCAGCTCACCTTCACAATCATTTCATCTAACCCATGTTTCACCCGTGCACCGCAGCTCTGCGCAGCTCGACTATACTGGCTTTTCTGGCTTAATGCATGCCGGCTCGTGAGTGATGAGGACCTTTGGAGGGGAGAAAGCAGAAAGAAAGAAGGAAAGAAAGAAGGGAAGAAGGAAAGAAAGAAGGAAGGAAAGAAAGAAGGAAGGAAAGAAGGAAGGAAAGAAAGAAGGAAAGAAAGAAAGAAGGAAAGAAGGAAAGAAAGAAGGAAGGAAAAAGAAGGAAAGAAAGAAAGAAGGAAAGAAAGAAAGAAGGAAAGAAAGAAAGAAGGAAAGAAAGAAAAATAGCGAAAGAATGAAGGGAAAAATCAGACGTTTTAACAAATAAAAGAAAACACAACACCTGACGACTCCGGAAAGAAGACCTGCAAGTAGAGGTTTGGTCACATGCACACACACAAACGCTCGCTCATAAGCATACAAATCCGTAAAGATAGTCACATATAATTGCACACAAACTCGCTTTCATATATGGATTACCACCAGGGGCTACAATCTGTCTTCCAAGAGTGTGCAGCTTTGGTGTCTGACGTCATTCCTTTCCAAGAGTTGTGTCCCCTGCTCCAGCGGTCCTTCCAGATCTGCCCTCATCTCCGAGGTTAAATGTTTTAACTTACCTTTCTTTGCGCACAGTAAGAGGAAGCTAAGCTTGTCAGTTACAGCTTCACAGACAAACCTCAATAAAGGATGGCGTCAGGGCTTTGCTTTGGAGTACTGTAACGGAGTCAGAACATGGAGAATACGACATGTAAGGAATATCAAATTAACTTGACAACATAGAGGTGCTTCCATCTGTCCATATAAAAATATATAAGCAAGATTGAAGCGTAGCTAGATGAACAAATAGATACTCCAACAGATAAACGGACAACCAGGCAGGCAGGCAGGCAAAGACTGTTTATAACACACTTGCCATCACCAAGCCTCAAACAAACACAGACAAACGCAGTTGGATTTAATATTATTTTGTTTAGTGTTTCTTCAAAATCCAAGAAGCAACTTGCACAACAAAATAATCATACCACGGAAGCCAGTGAAATCAAGTCTTTTATGCTTGATGTAATACATGACAATAAATCTTATCGTTGGGAAAAAACCTGTGGTTGAGCAAAGGCAGCTGTTGCAAAACATATTAAACGAATAAATTGTTTTCGCAAAATATTTATTAACTGATTTTAATAATATACAAACTGTTTTGATCCATCACGGTCAACAAATATCTCGGTTGAAAGGTAAGTATGTATTGTGCGGTGTGAAAGTATGTCTGAACTTGAAAGTGTCTGACTCTAAAGATGGGAAATATCGATGTAATTATTACTGTATGAGAGTTGTATGCCAACCAAGAATATTTAATTAAGGAGCCTTCACATTATGTAGTACCTTAACAAATTTGTAGAATAAACGTTAGGCTCACACATATATACATGCACATTGAATATCATTTTTACATTAGACATGAGCACAATATTTGGGACTTTTTTCACACCCTTTCTCCCACCTTCTTCACTGGGTTGTGTGCACGAAGGCGTGAGAACTGTGACATGTCTGAATCACAACAGTTAATGGCCAACACACACCGCATTCAACCAGGGAACAAAATGCATACTGATTTACCTGGAGCATGAATCGTTGGTCTGTAAACGAACTGGAATAGTTAGTGTCAAAGATTACAACAACTCGGATTTTCATTGTTACCAGTCAGCATACCAGAAAATTATGATAGTTACAATATAAAAGAACTAAAATATTGTTCTTATAAAAGAACAACTGGCAAGCAGCATCTGCATATGGGTAGGCTGAAAATTGCAATGCGAGGCTACAGGAAAAAAGCAGACAGCAGCTTCAGCAATCCACTGAAGTCTTCATAGATCTCCACAGACGGTTCGTGGAAATATTTTGCAGTCACCTCTTCCACTGCAGTTGACCGAAAACAAGATTTACGTTACATCGCAGACAGGTTACTACTGATGTTCCATCACAGACAGGATACTGGCTGATGTTCCATCGCAGACAGGATAACAGCTGAAGTTCTATCTCAGATAGGATACTGGCTGATGTTCCATCACAGACAGGATACTGGCTGATGTTCCATCACAGACAGGATACTGGCTGATGTTCCATCACAGATAGGATACCGGCTGTTAACAAGATAACAGCGGGCATGCTATCGCAGATAGGATACCGCATAGAGCAGTCCCGAACAGATAACGCCTGGCGTTACATCGCAGACAGGATGCTGGTTGGCTTGAATCAGCAAGTGGTTCAGATCACGAAAGGCCTGGCCAAGGGCTTATATCATTGACAAATCCCGGGGAATAATGCATCACTATGTAGAACACATCATAAAGAATGTGCCACCAAGGTCTGGGCGAGTACAAAGAACAGGTCCATGTTTGCATCTGTGTGCGTCCGTGCATGTACGGGCCTGTGCCTGCGTGTGCGTATGTTTGTGTCTCCTCAGACACTGGGATACTGGACGACTGTCAAGAAAATCTCGGAATAAGAAACACAAATGAGTATAACCTATGCAGTTAGTAACTTCTTTAGACCATTTTAGTTTCTTCAATCATCATCATTGAAAATAAAATAGAGTATCACTGTTTCTTAAAAGACAGAAAAAGCAAAGAGAAAATAATGAAAGAACGATGGAATAAAGAAAGTCTAAGATGCACAGAATGGAGAACACCTGACAGTAATCTCCCCTTAAGATGTCACTGTGTCGTAAGTGATACAGCACATGCGAGTTTCCCTTCTTCACGTTGTGTGGCTGGCTGGCAAAGGTGAATGAAAACATATGGCCTCATGTTGTCAGATACCTGAGTGCTGTCAGCCTGACGCTTTGACGTCCATCACTTTGCCTGTCAAAAGCTGGAAGCTTGCGTTTAATGGAACTGTTTCCTCGCTGGATTCGGAATCCAGAAAGACTATTTTAGCAGGCACACCTCCACCTCCCACCCCGCCAACTGCATGTTCAAGTATTCTCTCCCCTTGATAAGTGCGTCGGTCACCTTTTACGGAGCCACAGTTTCTGCCGAGGAACAAAACTTTCCCGTACTGACTTCCGTCCATTTTTTCTGGCCTGTCCGGCGACAGTTTTAGGGCGGTTGGAGTCACAGGGTCAGTGGCGTGGTTTCGACACCCAGACAGCTTTGACTCTCGCCCACTGCCCGGAAGTGAGGTCAAGCTTTGCCTACCGTACAAAAGGTGTCGGTTGCCAAAGGAGGGGGAAGCGGTGCCCGAATTGGGGTTCAAACCCGCGAAGGTTGCCGGCAGGCTCCGACTGTTCAGTGAGGCGAACTTTCGTCGATCCGAGGATCCATTCCTAGTCTCCGGCCGGTCGCCCGAGCTGAAGTCACGTGACTTGTGCGGGTGCCAGGTGGAGCTGGCGAAGGAGCGCTTGAGATAGGTGCTGTCCTGCCGCCGAGAGCGGTGGCGTTGCCATATGCGACGAAGTTCGCTGTGCACCTGGCGGGGAGAAAAAGCAGTCAACGGAATGGTGGAAGGAGAAGTATCACCACGAACAGCAGGAGATGTATGAAGGACAGTAAGTGACAGGAATCGTCAATCACGTTCGTCTTCCGTGTCGTGTTGGTCTACAGACGTCATTAACAATATGCCTGGTGTCAACATCATGACAAAGTTGAGTAATGAAGTAGGACTTCATTACTTCATTACTCATTTTGGCACCATGGCATCAACAGGACTTAACCTCAAACACTGACTCTCACCCTCGAAACATGTAGATTGTCTTTGTCCTGTTCTAGCTTGGTTCACTTCCCTTGATTTTAATCGTCCAAGGGGAAGTCACTTGTTTTTCTTTTTAATTCATGTTACTCTTTTTATCTCATAAGCTTTTTATTGGCTGTCTCTGTAGCTACTTAATATAATCTAACAAACATCTCTTTTGTTAACTAAATTAAAAGAATAGAAAAGAAACAAGTGACTGCTGCTTGGGGCAAAACGTAACGTGACAACAACGGAACTTAACCACGCAAATATTAACAAAGACAACCTCAACGCTTTGGGACATCACCCTTCTTCAGGACAACACTGACAACAACTAAAACTGGGTACTTTACTCAATAAATGTAGACAGTTCCCCATGAACGATAAAGAGGAACTATGAGGAAGAGGTCGACTAAATTATCTAACCAGATCGGCAGTAGATTTCCCCTTTATCGGCATGGCGTGAGAACGTTGGCAGCGCGAGCAACGAAAGGCTGAAATACCCAGATTTAAAAAAAGGACAGCAGCCACAGACTCCGATAGCATTCAATTCCATCAGTGTTCGCTCTTTCACTTCTTGACTTGACAGTAAGTAGTGAAAGGGGACGGTTCAACGTTTCCCTGACTTCAAACATGAGTGTGATTGATGTAAACCAAAGATCACGTTACACTCCCTCATCTACTCACCTCACTAACATAATGTCCATTATTAATTATTAAGTATTTGCTATCCAGGATTCCCTAGTGTTCAGTGTTCAGCCTTGAGTATTTTTATCAGCACTCAGAATTCAGTTGAAAGTACCAAAATGTCGGTAACTAAAGGGTCTGTTATAACCTAGATGGTTTATATCGACAATTACTTTCTATCTACAACGAAACTTCTTTCGTAATAATGATTGCGGAAGTACTTACATCTTCGTTGAGGAAACAAAACAGCAGAGCCAAGATGAAGCCCTGAAATCAAATAATTCTTTTCTTAGTTCCATGTAAACAGAATCACTGTCCTCTCGATGGAAAGCAAACGATCTGAGAGATAGTAAAGTCAACAAAGTTTATCAAGTTTAAGGCTTGAGTTAACCATTTAATATTAAGTTTATTTCCAAAATAAATATTTTTGACGGAAAAAGAAGTGCATAATGAGTTTTTTTTCTTAAAATAACAAAAGTGACATCATGTGCACAGGACTTGAGTCGCCACGGTTTCAGAAGATGTCTACCTGAAAGGAATTGTAGCCCATCTCGATGTACAGGTGGACAACGTTGTATCCTTCATCCGTGTGACCTCCAGGGAATGCGATGAAGAGTACGATGTACATAACGCCGAAGAGAGGAATCAAGACCAGAATAAATTTGGCGAATTTTCTGGGGAATAAATGG
Source organism: Lanistes nyassanus (assembly GCA_004794575.1). NCBI lineage: Eukaryota > Metazoa > Mollusca > Gastropoda > Architaenioglossa > Ampullariidae > Lanistes > Lanistes nyassanus. The sequence goes on along the minus strand of SMGT01016480.1, from coordinate 128,193 downwards.
GACGTACGTGATTTGAATTAAGCAGTCTGTCAGCAAAAGACAAAACGCAGAGATATACCTTAGCATAAGGCGAATCAATGTAACATCTGTATCCCTGAACATTCTACCATCTATTATCTCACAAATACGAGGCAGCTATGTGTTCTGAAATTGTTAAACTCTTATAGCATAACTACGTTAATATCAATATCCAGTAAACGATCAGCATGTTGCTCATATACCTGTACTTTGATGTTCCTGCATGACGATGATTACTTCTCACTCTCATGAAAAGAACTCGAAATATATCAAGGAAGAAGAAAAAGTTAATCTGAAAACATTTTTAAAAAATGGGAGGAAGACAGACAATCAGCACAACTCGTCAACAACAAGTCAAATAAAAGTATTTCAGAAGCATTGTTCTTATTCAGTTGTAGAGAAAAAAAATTGTCTACTTGCAAGATGCAGAGCTTACCCGATGTAGGCAATTGCAGTTAACTACATTAAATACCAGTCCTGTCTATTCTTTCTAATCTACTCCGCCATTTTCTCATTTTATGTCTTATTCTGCCAGATTTACTGTACTCAATGGTGCATTTTTGCATTTCTGCGGGAGTAAGCATTTGAGCAAATATACACATACCATCACTGTAGCCATCCATGGCCCCTTCAGAATCCAGAAGTACCCAACATTTTCTTGCATGTTCCAGCAGCTGAAGGAAATAAGTGAGCAAAGAAGGGTTAGCTCAAGGGTTTATTGTTTGTCTTCACGCGATTGTCTTGAAACAAGGAGTGACTTTATTCTAACAGCAGTACAAGAGCAGATCTGTCAACACAATCTTGATGTCCTTGGCATGAACAGCGAACATTGTACAAAAACAAATACAGACAACAAAACAATGAAATGTTAATATATTTTTAACCCAGAAAATCTTTGTTTAGTCCTAGATGTCTAAAATGTGAAATATAGAACTCCTGATATAAAAAGGCACAGGGATGGTTTGGCTGAGCAGCATAGCAACTGGTCTCGTTCACAGGACGTTTAGCTGAGTTTGGGACAAGGAAGGCTGAATTTCTATAACACGGCCCTTGAAAGAGAGAGGCCCGTGTTCACTACAAGATTGCTCTCCTGTCGAGGAGTAAGCTACGATGTTCCCGAAGATATACCCAGCGAAATGTAAAGAGCGAATTCGTGTCTGGGTCGGAAATGATCAGCGCACTACCGAATACCAGACTCGATGAGGGCGGTGCTGTACCGCCGAGCGGGAAGTTGCGAGGGAAGCGACACATACGACTCGGTTAATGTGAGCACCAAGGCGATCATAATGCAAGGGGTGTTGCGGCGGCAATTTGGAGAGTGTTTTCTGCGAGACTTGTGGTTGAGAGAAGTACTGTAAAAGTCTTATCGATTTTTGTTTCGTGCTGACGTTTTTGTCCACTTAGCGTCACGTAAAAAAAGACGGAGAGCTTTACTTCCAGAAGAAGCAATTTCGTCTCCATTTTGAGTTGATCTACAGCATCTATCTCTCCCTCTCGTTCCCTTTTCTCTATCTCTTATCACTTCCTTCCGTCTATCTTGGCCCCGTTACTCGCACGCGCTCGTTTTTCATGTTGCCGATGACTAGCCTGGATAAATACGTCCATCTCGTTTTATCCCACGGCTTGGACACAGGCGAAATTTCCACTTGCACTCATATACAACAACCACCTCACGTGCGCTACTTGTCATCCGCATTCTTTACTCTTAATAAGCCTGCGCGAGCCGCAGGACTGGCACGCGTCCCTTGACAAGGTCTAATTACGCTTATGGCGTCTGAAAGAGCCCCATTGGGTAACATTACACGAGAAAGAGAGGCCAGTCATGAATTTCGGATAGGGATGGCGGAAAAAAGGTCTAGATATCCTAAAAGTTTAGTATCCTACTACAGCAGAAAAGTTGTAAATAAAGTTGTCCTTCCAGAACCTTTAGGGCTGTATGTGCACAAACAAAGAAGCATGTCAATGTAGCATGTCAATGTAGCATGTCAATGTAGCATGTCAATGTAGCATGTCAATGTAGCATGTCAATGTAGCTGTCAATGTAGCATGACAAATTCAACATCAGTCAAATATGTAAAACTCAACTGCAGATAGAACCACATTCTTGAGTACTTTAGGGAAGTAATAATAATGCAGAAAGGAAACCGTAATATTTCTAGGCACACATAAGAAATTAATGGAATAGAAATCTTCATTTCTTCTATACGATGTGTGACTTGCAATGTATGAATATGAGGCCAACAAAGTATGCGATATGCTAGGTGACTTAAAAAGTATCCAATACCATATGTGACTTACTAAGTATCTAATACGATATGCGACTTACAAAGTATCGAATACGGTGTGTGACCAATGCGCAATGTGACTTAGAAGTATGCGATAGACTATGTGACTTACAAAGCATGTGATACAGTATGCAATCCAATGCGGTATGTGATTTGCAAATGATCTAATATGGTGTGTGATTCACAAAGTATGTGATAAGCTATGTGACTTAAAAATTTGTATTAAGTTATGTGACTTACAAAGTATCTAATACAGTCTTGGCTTAATAAGTATCTAATACAGTGTGTGGCTTAATAAGTATCTAATACGGTTTGTGACTTACAAAGTAAGTATCTTACACGGTCTGTAACTTGCAAAGCATATAATAGTCTGTGACTTACAAAGTATTTTCAAAGAATCTTTTGACGACGATCCAGGGTATAACAAAGAGGACAGGAAGTGCTGAAAAAAACGTATATATGTATATATAAAATCTGTTTAATATCATTCAGATAAAAAAGAATAGTTGATACTATATTTGTCATTTCACATGGCTTTATAGATCTGGTAGTGTACGTTCTATTGGTGTTGAACTGCAACCAAACAATTCAAAAGGAACGTTATACAATATTTTATATCACATTCGCATTTGATTTCTCACACTAAGATGCCTGTCCGTGTGAGCACATTCACGTTAGTACATCTTTAGTGTGTTCCTTGAAAACAAGATTACAACGCTCGTATTAAACGACCTATCCATAATTTTGAATCATTCAGAGAATGGCTGATGAGCTTGGGCAATGCTTAGTCTCTTGCTGACGTTTAAAATCATTTCTTCTTGTTTGTTCTTTTTTCTTTACGTCGTCATCATCGTCACCGTCATTATCATTATCGTCGTCGTCGTCGTCATCATCATCATCATCATCATCATCATCATCTTCATCATCATCATCATCATCATCATCATCATCATCATCATCATCATCATCATCATCATTGTTTTTCCTCTCTTCCAATATCTATTTTGCTGTTTTGCTGGCTTTCCTTCATTTGAAGAGTTAACTTTTGGCGAACTCATTGAGATAAGAAGTGCAAGCTGAAGACGTCACCTGCTGTCTTCACATGCATGGAGATGTAGGCAGGCTTTGAGTGGGGACATTGTCAATAGCTTTCCAAACCCACCAAATATCCAGTCTAGCTCCCCAAATGCTTCTGGTGTTGCGTTCCCTTAGGACTAATTAAATTTGTCTTATTTGAAATCCCCGCAATGCGTATGCAAGGTAAATAACGGTTCAAGAATCTGTTCTAGACATAACTCTGCCGACGAACGGGTGGACTAACTGATTTTCTAATGGAAAGATAGACGGACAAACAGGCAAAGAGGGAAGGAAAGACTAAGAAGAATATGAAGAAGAATAAAACCGCTGAATGAAGGAACAGGGACTGGCACGGCATGGGAACGCATACTTTAAAAAATATGATCTGCCAGAATTTCTTCCAAACTCTCTATTCGTTTCTCGAAATCTCATTTCCGATCACAGCCTTCGCAGTTCATAAACATCAACAGAAATTCTGGTAGTCAGCATAAATCTACACGATGATTATCAATGTTGTTAAAATGCAGCGAGATAAAGTCAAAATCGAACAGTAAATCCAGACTGGAAGAAGAAAAAGCGGAAAATAAAAATCGCTTGTCTTTTCCTGGACAGCACAAAGAAGTCTTGGAAGACGGGCTGCTCTAGAAACAGCCTCTTAAGACCGTAAGAAATAGTCGTCCTGCTCGGATGTCCATATTGATCCAAAGCTGTTGTAACCAGCTTCCAATGACAGTAGGCTGCACAAGAGGAGTGTTGCCAAGCTGGAAGTAATGCACGGCTGGCCAGGACTGTGTCGCCTGTGCTTGTAATGAACGGCCAGTCGGCACAAAGCACGGACACGGTCAATATTTGCCCACGACATTTCTACAGCACCTTGTAACGCAAAGAGGAGATTTCAGTCAGAAGGATTGGGAGGCAAATTACTAACCCCAACAGGGCATGTACAGATTGTATTGTACGGTGTCCGGACGGTATTATTAATTTATTTTTAAAGTTTTAAAACTTCTTGTGGAGGAAACGGTGAGGTGCTGTAAAAGATAAATCTGATGAAAATGTTTCTTGGAGTAGGCGACTGGATTCTGACATTTCTGTGTCAAGAGAGTTGTGACTGAGTATGTCAAAAAAGAAAACCCAAACCCATTAGATCTTGTCTCTGCATTAGCCAGAGAATACGTTTGTACGGAATGTACTCACCCCAGCCAGAGAATACGTTTGTACGGAATGTACTCACCCCAGCCACAAATGATGTATGGCCTCACTCCATGTCTCTCCGTTACCATAGTACGATGTATAAGCATATACAAGTACAGACCTTCCATGAGTATCCACGTCTGAGATGCACTAATAGCGTACATGAAGAGAACGATGATAAGGCGACATTCCCAGTGCTGACAAAAAATGAAATATTAATATTTTAAATCTTGTATTCTCTTAACAGGTATTTACGCAGTCTGCACTAGGCTTTTCCAAATAAAACAGAAAAAGAAAAAGATGCTCATTATCACATCCATATTCTATGATCTGTGACTGATCGATCCGTAAATCATGTGCATTGTCAGTCAATACACAATCGAAAGTCAATCTTCCTCCTGTATATGCCATTTGTTGATCGGTAAATAATATAACGAAAATACTAACTTGTCTCTATTGACGTCGTTTATTTAAATACAGTTTCTATGTATTTCGACATGGTCTCTGTGTGCATATGCGTGTAACCGTTTATGTGTGTGCACCTGTGTATGTGTGTGCGTGTATCTACGTGTGTGTACCTGTGTAAGCGCCTGTACCTATGCATGTGCGTGTAGCTCTGTATGTGTGTGCGTGTACCTGTGTAAGTCTGTATGTGCGTGTACCTGTGTATGTGGGTGTACCTGTGTATGTGTGTGCATGTAGCTGTGCAGCTGTGTAAGTGTGTGTGTGTGTGTGCGTGCGTGTACCTGTGCATGTGCGTGTATCTGTGTATGTCTGTGCGTGTACCTGTATACGTGTGTGCGTGCATGTGTATGTGTACGCATGTGCAGTGTGCGTGCACACGTGTGCTCGTGCATTTTTTGGGGGTGTGCCAAGCCACAAAATGTTCTCACCGGTCCATGCTCGATGAATTTCAGAGACCCGTTGACAGTCGTCACGTCCTGGGGTAAGCCTAGATGGCTGACAAACAGCTTGTCTCTGATGAATGCCAGAGATGCTCGCAGGATAAAGGCAAGGAACAGGTTTATGTGGATCGTGTTGCTTTTGCACTGAAGTCGTCTGTTCATAAAAGGTTACGGTAAGGAAGCAGAAGCTTAGAAGGTCAGATAACTACAAAACGTTTAGGAAAAAAAATACTCAACATCGAAAATTAAAAATAATAAATAAATAAAAAGCGGTTGGGTGGGCGGATTTCGGAGAAACGTTGAAAGTGGGATAACGTGTTGAAAATAATATATTTGTTATATCTCCATTTCAGTGGTTTTAGTGTTAAGTTTGTGTGACTCAAAGGCGTGTGCAGGTATGTGTGTGTGTGTGTGTGTGTGTTCTGAGTGTTTTTGAGCATGTGTGCATGTTTGTGTGTCATATAAAAGAGAGTAAAGTAATAACACCAATTGAGAATTAAAGTTTTTTTAAAATCTTTCTTACGAAATAGAAGCAAAAATTGACGGGCAATTTTTTCTAATCTTTTGGCATTTGCAGAGCCAAGTGATGCAAAGGACAGAAACTAGAGGATTAGCAAAGATATGAACTAAGTGGGGGTGGTGGGGGTGGTAGTGGTTGTGGCTGTGGGCGAAACAGAAGAAGAAAGGACACCTGCAGTACAGCATGATGAAAACGGCGATGACGAGGGCTCCAAGAGACACGCTGTATCCAACAGTGTACATCAGCGTCAGCTTCTCTCCATGTTCCTGAAAATACAAAATACAAGCAGACGAAAACTTCATGCCTGTTTACTTTAACAAATCATCAATCATCACACACCCGATACCACCCGACACCACCCGATACACACATTTTCTGAAGCATCAGACTCGCCCCAACGCTAAGACCACTCGGCTACGGACCACACTGAGAGGTTGTGATTATTCTTGTCATAAGAATCTGCACTGTGACGTCTTGCCTCGTGCAGTTTCTTAGGGTTAGAATGAACACGCCCTCGAAGTGCGTAGCTGGATGGTTAGACCGTTGGTTTCAGGAACTGAAAATTAGGTGTTCGAATCTCCATTGCAGCATTTTTTTTCTTACTTTCTTCGGGTGGGGTGGGGGTGGGGGTTAGCAGTGGGGAGAAGAGTTGAAAGTTATGATTGTTTTGGGTTCTCGTTGCCTACCCAGTCGGGAGGTAGAGCAACTTGTTACCGTCGACCTGAGTGGCTCGCTAAAACAGTCAGACGGGAGAGGGCGCGGTGGAACGAGGGAGGTAGCCGGCCGAGAGTCGAGGGCAACCTGCCCCTTCCCCGGCTGACCCGTCACCCTGAGAGGGGGTCGGGTGGGAGGTGGGGAATGAACAACCCCCAGGGCTACAGCCCCACCTCCCGAACGGGTAGTGCGTTCTTGTAAGTCTGCGTTCAGGGCTATAAAGGCTTCCGAGTGCTAATGCCAAATGTCGAATGCCGAATACACCCGACAGTTCTGGGGTGGTTACTACAGAAGAGTACGACCGTTACCGCGACGTGGACACAGAGAACCAGCAGGCTGCTGCACAGGGGTGACTCTTGTCAGTCGGGAAAGGAACTCGTGCATTCGGACCGTTGTTGAGACTGTGGAGCTGAGAGACGTGGCGTCTGCGGTGTTCCTATCCCACATCGTGAAAGTGAGTTTTTACGTACAGTGTAGGAACGTAGGACACGATCGTAACTCAGAGATAGTTGTATCGAACAAGCTTAGAAGAAAGGATACATCAAACTTGTTGATTTGTCGGTTGTCCAACGGGACTAGTTATTGTAGAATACTTATCGTTATCGCCTGTGATCGTCGATCGATCTTATTGTTTGTTAAAGACGTCGGCGTGACGTCATTTTCTGAGTGGTTTTTAGCACGTTGTACCGAAGACAATTCGTTTGTCTTCGGAAAGGATACGGTTTTCCTTGTGTTCACCGAAGTGAAGTATCGGTACAGTATGAGTTCTTTACCTGGTAAATAACGGTTGCGTGTAGACACGTATAGCGTCGCTAGAATGAATATATGAGAGTGCGAGTGATTGTTCTACATATGTCAGTAGATGTATATTGGAGCATCATTTGTTGTGTAGTGAAGTATTCTATGTGTGTAAATAGAATAGCATATTATCGCTGCCCTCCTTTTTTTAAGTTGTGCGCGTGACAATAAAGGGGGTGGGGCTTGAGCCGATTTGAAAATTGATGAAATTAGGCAGCGATCGCATTGCATCATCATCATCATCATCATCATCATCATCATCATCATCATCATCATCATCATCATCATCATCATCATCGTCGTCGTCGTCGTCGTCGTCGTCGTCGTCGTCGTCGTCCACAGACAACCTTTAACTTTCGCATTTCTAATTAAAATAAAAGAATGAAAGCAAGATAAACAAGTATAAAAATGAACAGAAAGTAACACACGAAGTAAAATCGAACGCGAACAAGAAGAAAATAGATTGTAAGCCACAAAAAATAGATGCCGTAGAGGACAAATGAACTGGGGAAAAAAAGCTTAGTTCATGTCATCAACACAAGGACGAAAATTAACAGGACTTTTTCATACTAAGACTTTTATCCAAACAACGCAGCTCCCTTGAGCCGACAGAGATTAACTGCTTCCTACAGACTAAAAAATTGTTTTCTTGTATTTTTATTATGTGCGAGTGAGATTCATTATGTTCCTGTAAACTGCAAGCGACCAAGTGCATTCCCTGCAGCCAAGTCCACACGCACACCGACACGGATTTTATATGCACAAGCACACACGTCTTTGGAAAGTGGTGACTGGCGCACGTTTTAGTACTATTCTTATTTTTTTAACTGGACCATCATCTTAATTTATTCTTTATCCGTCACTCTGTCTGTCGGCCTTTTTCTTTCCCTACCTCCTTCTTTTCTTTATCTCAACAAGATGTTTCCAAGATTTTGCATTCCAAGCTACGCGGGCTGAATGCCTTTAGTAGCATATCTGACATTCCAGCCAGCCCGGAGAGACTGTTTTAGGGGCGCAGAGATCTGCCCCTTATTAGCACCTCTCACGCTAGCTGTTATGAGAGGGATCTTGCCATAGTTTCTCCTATCTCGACAACGATTCTAGCGGGCGCAATGCTTGCGCGTCGACAGAATATTGGCCCATGAGATGTTGCACACCATTGCTCGTTGTGAGAACCGTCATGCCAGATAACGCTTTATAGACTTTCCGTTAAACAATTTCCTTTCAGGAGGAATATAGAAGCCGCATCTCTACTAATTCAAAAAAAATCTTCCACATATAACAGCTAGTCACCTACTGTTTTGCATTATACTAGCTAAAATTCCCTTACAATATTGCGTTTCTATTTTTCTTTAATTTTTGAATACCGATACTGAATAACTGACATCTCTTTGCAGTCCTCGCTTAAGCGTCTGTCTGCTACTTTGTCTTAAAATTTTAATCCTCGTTACTACCTTTGAAAATCGCCTATTTCCTCACTCTCACGCTTTATTATTCCTGAGCTGCGTGAAGACGCCGCTATTCGACCGTCTCTGGCGACTGCTTCCGAGTCAGGGTGTGGTTGGTTCGCACCCCGGCCGAATCATACCGAAGACATAAAAATTGGCAATCTAGTGGCTGTCCTGCACCACAGGGAACCGTCCTAGGACTGGTTGGCCTAGTGTCAGTATCAAATGATTTGGTGGGGCTGGAGCCTGTGTTGCGAAGTTTCGTGATCAGACCTTCGTATATAGATAAGAGAAAAGCAAATTTTAACTACCAAGATCGCTGATATTATGCTTCACTGCCGAGAAATAAAATACATGGCTTGTATACTTTTTGTTCAACGGCATGCAGAGACGAGGAAGAAGGCGCAGTGATGAAAACAACAGCAGGGCGCAACGTTAGATCTATCATTTACATGGAAGAGAGGAGCCAATCCTGCAAAGATCGTCACTTATCATTAGGAAGAAAGACCCGTGAGACAACGGTTGCCTCTACTGATAACAGCTTGGAGCTGATGGAAAGAGACTTGCCACAGATAAGAGAGGAAAGCTCACAGATTTCTTTGATAGCATCAAACGCCCGATAAGCCACCAGATGGCAAGGTACCTGAGACATTTCCTCATTACTGTATTTTTAAAGGCAACTCGCTTTCACCTCGAAATGAGTTGGTACCTTGCCGGGTTTGGATGCTGTGACTGAACTGTGCACTGTAACAGCCATCATAGCTGCAGTAGGACTGCAGGTGCATCAAGTCAGTACAATGTTTGTTTACTTAAGGAAATAATACTCATTCACTGTTAGATTCGAACCTGTAACCATCGAACACGCGAGTCCGCTGCTCTCAACCAGGAACTCAATAGACCACCTCATTTTAGTTTTTCACGACAAAACTCTGCCTTCACTTTAAGAATCACCATATTCTTGAGTACAATAAAATGACACAATTTAGTTATCTCCGAACTCATCACGAAGAAGCGAGATTGGGGTAAGAGTTCTCTCCTCTCTAAATGTCACATGCTACAAAACATATTTTATTAGACATGCAGCTGTCTGAACCCAGTAGTCGAGTTACCAGCTGCTTGGATAAGAGAGGGTAAGGGACAGGTGAAATTACGCAATAATTATTTATTTATAGCGCATGGGATTATCATGGTCTGTTTGAGATTGTGGATTCAAGAATGCCGTTGCTTTACTGTTTTCAAAGATTTGGTAACCTCATCCATATAATAAGTAATTTAAGTGTATTCCATACAAAAATCTTCCCCAGATTTGTGCGTCTTTTAAATTCATTTTAAATTAAGACTATTTGATACTTCAGAGGTTTGAAGGAAATGTATTCATGTGTCGGAAAAATACGACTAAACAAAGTACATATATAGAGCGAATTCCCTAAAAACAAAACAAAGGAAACAAACAGATCTTATTCCAGAGGAATTACTGAATTATTCATTGCTGAAATGTTATTGTTAATCCTCACAGAAGGTGCGTTCATATCGAATGATCTTTAAGTATTTTGTTATGAAAAACCTCATGATCGCAGAGGAGTAGCGATGCTATGGGTAATGATTTAAGACTAACGATACGTAAAGTCTAGGATCGACATTTACCAAATCTCAAATAGGATGAAAGTTCCTTGTAAGTCTTGTATTATTGTGAGATCAATATAAATTGACCGGGCAGAAAAACGCGTTGAGTGTGTGGTTTGTTCACATTTTATTTCCAAAGGACAGAATTTTTACATCGATCAGCAGTGTGCCAATAGAACTTGAGGAGTTGTTTACATCAGCCCAGATCGACATATCCACCCATCATCGAAATGGGTTGTTAAAACAAGCTGATCAGCTGGAAAGTTATATCATGACATGAAACAACGTGACAACACCTTAGGGCCGGCTTACACGCTTTAAAGTTGGTACTTTGATACATCTTGAAACGCTTTTCAAGTCTTGAACCAGTGCGGAACCGGTCCTGCTGAAGGTTTTCTATTTTTCGATACCTTGAAAACTTGAAACCCTGCCAGCCACTATCACGAACATCAGAGAAAAGGTCAAATGATCTCAGCCACGAGGTCACGGCGACTGTGTCGTACCGCGTATAAACTCTGGCTCCTTCAATCAAAGCTTTCTTTGCTTTGAAACCACGAACACTTTGAAGCGTCTCATCCAGCCTCTACAAGCCACACGCATGTTGTGTACAGTCTTTTTAGAGTTGTTTTATTACGTCCCTTGCCCCAGCTCTTCATTTCCGTATATCTTCTATCGCGTCTTGCTTGTGTGTACACGCACAGTTGTGGACAGCGGTGAGACAGGTTTGTGATTCGTTCGACTGAATTTATTCTACAGACCTATTAATTCAGCCGATTTTATAGAACGTATCTTATCAGCTATTTGCAACAAAAATTACTAAGTGTGCCTTCTATTTTACTCTTTAGAATTTAATTCCACATACTCTTTGTTGTACAGCCAAGTAAATCCTTTCAGATATTACCAGTCAAGCTAAAGAAAGCTAAACAAATCTGTTTCTTATTCTCGACACTAGGAATGAATTTCTCAGCTGTTAAACCGCAGATGCGTCTTTGAGAACAAAACTAAAACCATAGATTGATATTTTAAACATAGGACATGGCAAGGCTTACTGCCAGCATGTATACAGACACAATCGCTGGAAGTTTTTCCTTCTCTACAAACTTTTTTCTCTTCCCATCCTCTCTCTCTTGGTTAGTTTCATCTCTGATCACCAAACCCTCCCTCCCGACAGCTTATATCATTGCATCTCTCTTCTGCTTCTTATCTCCATCTGTAAGGTCTTTTACTCGTTCCCTACCTCCGTCAGTCATTCCCAGGCTCTCGTTCGCTTGCCCGTTGACCCTGATAGCACCCCTCTGCGTTTTCCCATCCCCGAATCTGCCTTCGGGTCGGCAAGCTGTATGTGTCCCTAAGCCCCAAAGGCTGGATCTTTTCACGTAACGTCAAAAGATGTTTGCCAGGGAATGTTTTTGCAAGGAGAAAAAAAATCCTCAAATCCGCTGAGGGATTTTCGGCAAAAGGGCTGCAGTCAAGATCTCGAGAATATCATATGTTTCGCTCTGCATGAGCTTCCTTGGTGCATAAACATCCATCGTCCGTGTTCTCGAATAGAAACAGACCCAAGTCTGTGCGGGTGTGTGCGAGCGCATATGTGTACGTTAGGGAGTAAAACGCTGTTTTAATTTGAATTTTTCGTAGATGTATATGTCCATGTTTTCGCCAATGTAACATCCCAGGATTAACTCTTCTCCCTTTAGTCCATGAACGCCTCGGTGTTCTAGCGGTTAAGGCGTCCGCTTCCGAGGCGGGAGGTCGGTAGTTCGAATCCCGGCTGTCACACCTTAAGACAAAAACTGGCAATCTAGTAGCTGCTCTGCCAGACGCCTAGCACTGTAGGGAACAGTCCTAGGAGTGCTTGGCCCGGTGTCAGTATAATGACTGGGTGGGACTGAGGCTGTGTTGCGACAGCAGTCCCAGTGTGGCAGGACTTGAACTTTATCCGAGCAATAGGGTCCTGATATGGACTTAGTCTGCGGCGGGACGGGCAACAAATAACCCCCACCCTCCTTTGGTTCACGATTAAATGCCTGGGGCATCCATTCTGTTCCGCCCGTTTGTGGGTGGGTGCAGAGTTCCGCCTGCACATTAATTAAGGAAAATGGGTCTCAGCAAGGACTGCGTTCCTGTATTTATCTGTTTCTTATCCTTCTTTCTCTCCCCTCCCCTAATTCCTCGATCCCTCTTTCTAGCTATCCCTCTGCGTTTATGTGTGTACGTGCATGAGTGTGTACATGTGTACACGTGTTTGTTCAGACTTGTTTGCATTTAAATATCACAGCGCATATCCAGCTGATACAGTGCAGATCTAACTGCTGTAAAAAAAAATTCTGTAAAAACCCTTACATGATTTGCCTTTATTGATATAATGTTTTTAAGTGTACAACCCCCCTGAAAAGATTGTTATGAAATGCTTTCAGGGAGTTGTACTAGGAAATATTGTGTATAAGAAATTGTGTATTAAAATAGTGTAATTAAAATTGTAAGTCTCGCGAGACCGACACAGGAAGTCTCGGGAGACCGCGACCGGGAACATTTCCGATTGCGCGGGAAACATGTGTTCGGGGTCATTTTCATTTACGTCCTGTACCTGTGCAGTTTCCACTCACAGCTCGTGGTTTTGCTTGTGCAGGCAAGTGAATTTACTTTGTTTTTCAATTGTAACCGGTCTTGGTACATTGAAATGTTTTGAGAATACAAGCGGTACTACAATGATTGTAGGGAACTGATTATTGATTCTTTCAATATATGAATACTTCGGTTTTGATTTAAGATCTAACATTCAGCTTTGTGTAACAGTAACTGGCTAGGTCGAGAGTTAGTAAATTGTGACGTCGTACAGTCACGAGAATTTATGTGGAATCTTGCATTTGATTGCAGGGCCACGTTTTCTGATTCTTTTTCCTTCCTTTGTTTATTCTTATTCTTTATTCTTTTTGGGTTCTTCCTTTTTCTTCGTCATTCGGTTTATTTCTTCTCTTTCTGTTATCCATTTTTGGTTTTACCACGTGCGCGGGGCCTGTGTAGTAGGACTAAAGGAGTAGTGTATCGAGTTTATGGTTGAGGAGAGCGTTAGCTAAGGTGATGTGTTGCAATTGTGGTTGTGAGAATTCTTGTTCCTTTTATATTTGATGTCTACGTCTCAATGTTAATAAATGTAATGTTTTGTTGCTATCACGCGTCTGTAGTTGAGTAGGTTGCAATCTGGACGCCTGTGTGAGTGAGTGCCCAAACCGGGATTGAGCCCACGATAAATAAATTCTTTTGTAATTCCAACGGCGCACACTGGTAGATTTGGTCTTTGCCACTTGGGCCACGTGTGTGCCGGTTACATAAGAAAAATACGGTGAGACAAGTTACTGTTTCCAAGAAGGTAACGGTGTGTATTTCAATCTAATATAAATTATTATAATTATAAAGAAACATATCTCAACACATTTATCATGGAGTTCTATAACAATATGCGTGTTTGGCTGTAGGTTCTATGTATGTTATGTGAGGGGATAGATGCAGTACAGATCAGTATAGAACTTTCCCACGTGGGACAGGTCTGGGAATTAACCTCCAATGCACTCAACAGACCGCACAACAGACATACATGCAATGTTAGAAACACTATTTTAAGCCGCCCGGCACTCGGTCACCCACGTGCAAACACAGCATAATCCAATACATTCGCTGTCCACAGAAGTCACTCAGAGCACAGCTGCCAATCACACCCACACGCGCAGACTTTGATATCGACATCTATGTAAGCTAAACAGGCCCTGGTAGGACCAGTGGGGGGACCGAGAGATGGAGATAGGGAGATGGATAAGGAGATCGATTAATAGATAAAAAGACTAGGAAGACGAGAAGACGTGGAGGACACAAAGATTTGAGAGGGAGTTGGAAAGTTCATGGCTTATAAATGTAGGCAGCAGTGCATTTGTAGGCGAGGAGATGGGAGGAGGGATTATTGTTAATATGCTTGTGTAGGGCCAACCTAGTAAACATCTTTTGTCAACCGTCACACCACCCCCCCCCCCCGGCGAAGAGAGGAGTGTTATTAATAAAATACTTTGACGGCCAAACCCACGCCTG